>WOGZ01000606.1:0-12217 GCA_009733775.1 Alectoria sarmentosa
TTATTATATATCACGCATATCTTTTATTTCGCTCGATTCGAACAATTTATATATTTTCTTTCGACGTATTTAATATTTAATTCGCTTAACTTTCAATATAACGATTAATAAATTATAAAATCAATTTTTATAACAAGTCGATTTATGTTTACAATCGAAAGTTTTCGTTTATAATTAATTATATATAATCTTAAATCGAGTTATTAATAAAATCGATTTGTTTATTGTAATTTTAAACGATTTATCAAAAAGATAATCGAGTTATTTAATCAAATATATCAAAAATAAGGTTATTAAGTAAATGTTTTTTATATAATAATAAAAGTAAATTATATACGCATAAAAAAGCAAGCAGAGTTCGCTTAATCGACGTTATTTAAATTCGTTTCGCTTTCATTTACCTTAAGTATTATGAATTTAATTTATAAATCTTAATTTATCGAGAAATAAATATCGAAGATATCGATTTTAAAATATAAATATTAAAAAATAAATATCGAAAATATCGACTTTAAAATATAAATATCGAGAAATAAATATCGAGAATATTAATTTCGAAGATATTAATATCGAGAAAAGAGCATCGAAAAATAAATATTAAATTTTTTATTTTTTAAATTCAAATATCGTAATATAAATATTAAGAAATAAAAATTGAAAATAATAATTTTAAAAATTTAAATATTAAAGATTTAAAGCGTTATAAACGCTAAAAACGTCGAAAATATAAAAATTGTAAATATTAATTTTTAAAATACGAGCGTCGAAAATTTAAGCGTTATAAAAATTATATATATTAATAATATAAATATCGAAAACGACGTTATTATAATAATATTAATAATATAATATAAAATATTAATAATAAAATAACGAAAGAAATGTAATATATAAATAAATATCGAAAATATAAATATATTATAAAGAATTTAAATTAATTTTTATAAAGTGAGAATATATAATAATTAACGTATTAATTTTATCGTTCGTATTTAAATAAATTAATAAACGCGATTAATATTAAATTAAACGCTTAAAATCTTTAATAATAATAAATCTTAAATTTATTTATTTATTATAATAAAATTTCATTTTTAATTATAATTAAAATAATAATCGTAAATTTTTATCTCGATCGTAAATTAAATAATAATCGTAAATATTCGTTTTAAATTTTAAAAACTATAAATGTAAGAGAATAAAGAAAGAATTTAAATATAAAAATATTTCAAATAACGCTTTAAAGCATTTATTATAATTTTAAAAAATAATAATTATTTTTTAAATTTTTAAGCGTAATTTAATATAAAATATAAAAAAAACTTTTTTAAAAAAACTTTTTCAATTTAATAATAATTAAGATTTAGAAACGATAATTATTTATAATTTTAATAAAATAACGAATTAAATTATATAATCGTTTTACGTTATTTTAATTCTCTTAAATATTAAATTATGTTTATAAAAATCGATTTTAAATTTATACGTCGAATCGTTTAATATATATTAAATCGCTTATTTAATAAACATTATTAATAATTTAATCTTTTTAAACGAAAATCTTTAAATTTAAAAATTTAAAAAATAATAATCGATAATAATTATATTAAAATTTGAAATTTATTTTATTATACGTTATTTTAAGATACGAAAAACGAAATAATTAATTTATTAAAAAAAGTTTTTTTAATAAAATAATGTTTTAATCTTTCGAGATTATTCGAAATAAATCTTTAAAAAAATTACATTATTAAAACATTTTTACTTTAATTACGTTTCAATTTTTCGATATTATTTAAAATAAACTTTTAAAAAAACTTATCGTTGAATTATTTAACATTTTCGTTATTATATTAAAAAAAAAAAAAAAAACTTGATTAATAAAGTTACGATGTAAACAACTTAATGTTTAATAAATAATAAATTAAAATTTAATAACTTATTCGAAATTGAACGTATCACGAAATACGTCGAATTTAATTTTAAATAAAAAAATTAAAATTATCAACGATCTATTTTTGAAATAAAACGTATTTTAAAACGATATTATTATTTACGATTTTTTCGCGCACAAAATAATTAATAAAAAAAAAAATAAAAAAAATTGTATTAAAATATCTTACATTTATATATATAATTAATTATAAATTTAACGTTACTTTTTATTTTAAATAACGTTCGAATAGCGACTTTAAATCTTTCGAGCAATTTTATTAAAAATTTGTATTTAAAACTTTTACAATTTTTGTCTTTTATTTTTTAAAGAAATATAATTTTTTCATAATTTTTTAAATTATATAATTCGATATACGCTTTTTAATAATATAAAAAATATGAAATTTAAATATATATATATTAATATATATTTAATTTAAATATGTTATTATTCGAAATAATAAGACGATTTTCGAAAAATCTTTACGCTTATATAACGAATTATTTTCTTTTTAAAATAATATTATAATTTTTTATTATATTTACGAAATTATTATATCGTTAAAATCGCATAAATTTACTTTATAATAACGATTATATAAATATATAATATAAACTTTCAAAAGTTGCGAAAATTTAATTATAAAAAATTTAACACATTTTTTATATATTTTTAAATAAGCGTAATTTTATATAAAATTCGTAAATAATAAATAATATAACGATAAAATTAATAAAAAAAAAAATCGCTTAATAATCGTAGTTCGCAAAACGTAAATCTCGAATTCGAAAAAAAAAAATTAAAAAAATTCTTAAAAAAATTCTTAAAAAAAAATTAGAATTTTTTTTTTAAAATTAAAGCAAAAAATTAATTTTTTGCATTTTAAATAAAATTTATAAATTTAATATAATTATAATTATAATATAATTATAATTTTAATATATTAATAAATTTTAAATTTTAATTCGAAGAGAAAATAAAGAGAGAAAAAAAAGTTTAATCGACGTTAAATTTTAAATTCGTTTCGTTTTCGTTTATTTTAAATATTATAAATTTAATTTATAAGCTTTAATTTATTAATTTAATAAAAAATAAATATAATATTATTATTTATTAAAAAGCGATAATAATTAATAAAAAAATTGTTTAAAGTTTTTATTAAATCAATTATATAATAAATTGATAAAAAGACGTATTTATATACGTATATAATATTTAAAGTTATTGTTAAAGAATAATAGCTTATCTTTTTCATATCTGTAGGCAAAGATTAGTGCGATATTGCGGAGAATTTAATAGTCTGATTGGTGGGTATTGCCGGCGCTACTAAGCGAGGTAGCTCAATTCTGGATTGTACGAGTATGTAATTATTATCTTCTCTGAAAAGTTCTTGTTTCAAAGCCCGACAGCCATGTCTTCAATGCGAAATGTAACGCAGCGTCGCAACCATCGAGAGCGAGGACAGCCATTAGAACGAGAAGCGAGGCTGGGAATACTTGAAAAGCACAAGGTTTCTAGATCAATAAATCTTGGGGTTTGTGTTCGCTTGTTAACGCATGGTATAGGATTACTCCTTAAGAAGCAAAAATCACAATGAAAATAAGAAGAGACTCAAGATCCTTCGGCAAAAAGCAGCCGAGCGAAACCCGGATGAGTTCTCCTATGAAATGCTGAGCAGCCAGTCGAGAAAAGGGCGGAAGTTAGCAGACCGTCAAAATCCGGCCCTCGGTCAGGACGTGGTCAAATTATTGAAGACTCAGGATGCAGGTTATGTGACTACTATGCTTCAAAAGACGAAGAGGGCACGGGCAAGATTGGAGCAGCAATTTGTTTTAAGTGAGGACCAGGGAACCGAAGTGCTGGGTGCCTTATCGAGTCAGGGAAAGGGAAGCCACACGGTCTTCGTGGACGACAGGGAGGCACAGAGGCATTACGACACGTATGGAATATTCGCTCTTCAGCCAGAGCGTGCAACGAGAGAGCTGGAAAATCCGTCTACGTTCGAGGAAGAGGAGGACTCGGAAGGGGAGCCTCTCGTCTACTTGTCCAAAGAATACCCCAAGTCACGTCGTACGGCCGAACGTCAAGAATTAGCCTTGAAAGAAGACAAATTCTTGCGCAAGCAGCACAGGAAAGAGCAGAATGCACGAAGATCGAAGCTGGCGGCATTGAAGGCTCGGGAGAAGGACCTCAATGAAGCGGAGAACGAGCTGGATCTCCAGCGAGCAAAGATGAGCAACAGCGTGGGGGGGACCACTAAGGCTGGGTTGAGATGGAAAATGAGAGAAAGGAAGAAATAATTGTATTACAGGATTGTGTATTTATTTGAGGCTCGATATACCCCCCAAAAATGTCGCGCTTCCGAGTCAGGCTTTCCCTCAATGATCAGGTCATGATTATGCATTGAGGAGACACAGCTACCGTCATTTCAACAATGTGTCTAGGGCATAGAACTCTATAGCTCTGTTCTCGATGGACTGAGGACTGAGGGCAAATATTTAGGGCTCCAGCAAAACGAACCTTTTGTGTTGCGAGAACTAGGGGTAGGCAAATTGCGCAATATGCTCACCGTTACATGCAAATTGCAGTACTAACGCAACTTGCATGCAATTGCTTATGTAAAGTTAAGGTTAAGGCTAAACTTCGCAAATATCTTCCATCAGCATTATGCTTCATATATAAATATATATTTATTTATATATTATATAATTAATTAATATTTCTTTTATAATTATGTTTTATCTTATTTTAAATAACTTTAAATCGAAGAATATAATTATTAAAAAGATTTTTTATTATATTATTAACACTTAATATAAAAACTCTCGTAAAATTTATAAATATTATTATAAAAAAATGAATTTCAATATTATAAAAATATAAAAATATTTCGATAAATGTAAATTATATCGTGATAATAAGTCTTTTATTAAATTTGTTAAAAATTCGTAATAATCTCTTTTAAATTTAATAATAATAATATTTTAAATTAAAATCGATTATTAAAAGCGTGCTAAAATAATAATTTATATAAATAACTTATTTTTTAATTATTATAAAAATTTATACGTTAAAGTTTATCTTAAATATTTCGATAATAAATATATTTTTTTAAATTATAAACAATTAAATAATTATATTTTAAATAAATGTTATAATATTATATATATTAAAATAAATTTATAACTTAAAGTTTCACGATAATTGAATTTTTATACGAATAAATCGAATAATATCAAAAAAGAAAAGATTATTAATTTTTAATTTACGCATTATCGAAATATAATATTAAGAAAAAATATTTTTATATTAATTTTAAAATTAACGACTTTAAAATTATGAATGTAAATATATAATTAATATATATATTTTATTAAATAACAATAATAATCGATAAAAGACTCGAAAAAATGAATTTTTTAATTACGAATATATATATTATTATAAAATCTTTTTGAAACAAAATTCGAGTAATTTCGTAATTTAATTATATATTTAATATACTTTATAATTTATATAATATTTAATTATTTATAAAAAATATCTTTTAATTATTATAATAAAAAGACGTTATTAAAAAGACTTAATTAATAATTAAATTTTTCAAAATAGTTTATAAAGAATATATCGTATTTTAGAAAATATAAATTTTGAAAAAGAATAATAATAAGCGAATTATCTTGATTATTTATTATATTATTCGATAAAACATTTAAAAAAAAATGTTACATTTTTTACGTAAAAGTTAACAATTATTAAAGATATATTTTTAGTAAATAAGTTTTTGAATCGACACGAAAAAAAATAAAAAGAATAAAAAACAATTTATAAATGTTTTTTTTATATTGTGAGATTTTTATTTTTGATAAAATGTGATTATTACAATTTGAATTCTCACATTTATTTATAAAATTCAATATCTTTTAAAAATTAATAATTATTTATTATATCGAGTTATTAACAATTAAATGTTAATTAAGCAATTTTTTATGAAATTTATTACGAAATATAATACGAAACATTGTTAATTATTATATATTATCAAAATTATATAAAACGATCGATTTTTTAAATAAATAACTTTATTATATATGATTGTAAGTTTTTTGATTTCAAAAAATCACGATGTTATATTAATAAAATAAACTTTCGAAATTGCATTTAATTTTATTATAATTATATTCTTTTAATAATACGCTCTCTCAAATTAAATAAATATTTATATATAAGATTTTTGAGCATTTCGAAGTTAATATAAAGCATTTTTTTTTATATAAAAACTTTTTATAAACATATATAAATAATTCAATCACATTTTAAGACATTATAATTATGTTTTATTTTATATTTAATTAATTAATTAATCGTTTAATGTAGGTTTTAAATAATTTAATTTTAAACGAACGTGCATAATTTATTCAAAATTTGATTTTTATAAAAATTCGAAATGATTTTAAACATATTAATTTAAATCGTTTATTATTCATTTATATTAATAAGCGTATTTTAAATAAATTAAGTGAATTTGAAAAAAAAAGAAATAATTTTACATTTATGATATTTTAATCTCGAACGAGAAATTGTTTATATTAAAAAATTTATTATTATAAAGCGAATATAATAATGAAATTGTTGATACAAAAAATGAAAAAAATCATAATTAAATTATGAAAAATTTTAAAAAATAAATTATTAAAGAAATTATTTAATTATATTTTTTATTATTTTTAATTTTATAATAATTTTAAATATAATATAAATTTTAATATAAATTACGTTTTTTATCGTTATATGCAAATTGCAATTCAAATGCGATTAACGTGCAATATATATAACTTGCAATTCGTATTTTAAAATTAAATAAATTGCGGAATATATTTATCGTTATATATAAATTATAATATTAACGCAATTTATATATAATTATTTATATAAAGTTAAAATTAAAATTAAATTTCGCAAATATTTTTTATTAACATTATACTTTATATATATATATATAATTATTTATATATTATATAATTAATTAACATTTCTTTTATAATTATGTCTCGTTTTATTTTAAATGATTTTAAGTTAAAAAATATAGTTATTAAAAAGACTTTTTATTATATTATTAATATTTAATATAAAAATTTTTATAAATTTTATAAATATTATTATAAAAAGATAAATTTCAATATTATAAAATTATAAAAATATTTTGATAAATGTAAGTTATATCGTGATAATAAATTTTTTATTAAATTTATTAAAGGTTCGCAGCAATTTCTTTTAAATTTAATAATAATAATGTTTTAAATTAAAATCGATCATTAAAAGCGTGTTAAAATGATAATTTACATAAATAATTTATTTTTTAATCATTACGAAAATTTATACGTTAAAGCTTATTTTAAATATTTCGACGATAAATACATTTTTTTAAATTATAAACAATTGAATAATTATATTTTAAATGAATGTTATAATATTATATATGTTAAAATAAATTTATAATTTAAAGTTTTATAATAATTGAATTTTTATACGAATAAATCGAATAATATCAAAAAAGAGAGAATTATTAATTTTCTAATTCACGTATTATTAAGATATAATATTAATAAAAAATGTTTTTATATCAATTTTAAGATTAACGACTTTAAAATCATAAATGTAAATATATAATTAATATATATATTTCGTTAAATAATAATAATAATCGATGAAAGACTTGAAAAAATAATTTTTTTAATTACGAATATATATGTTATTATAAAATCTTTTTGAAACAAAATTCGAGTAATTTCGTAATTTAATTATATATTTTATATATTTTATAACTTACACGATATTTAATTATTTATAAAAAATATCTTTTAATTATTATGATGAAAAGACGTTATTAAAAAGATTTAATTAATAATTAATTTTTTTAAAACAATTTATAAAGAATATATCGTATTTTGAGAAATATAGATTTTAAAGAAAAATGATAATAAGCGAATTGTTTTAATTATTTATTATATTATTATTATATAAAAGAATAATATAAAGTTAAGCTAAAAAATCTTGAATTTGTATATGCAGTCAATCATAAATTTTATGTCACTACGCTTTTCGATTAATGTTCGAATAACGACTTTTAGGCCTTTCGAGCGCTCTCATTAAAAATTTATATATAAAAATCTTACAACTTATGTTTCTTACCCTCTTAAATATGAATTATCTTCAAAATTTCGTGAATTATAAAACTCGCTTTGCGCTATCTAATAATGTAAAAATCACGAAATTCGACTTATTATTTATTAAATAAATAAAAATTCAAATATCGATCTTAAAGTCATATTAAGCCTGCTCGGGCCGGTCAATATTTTTTTTAATTCATTTATTTATCGACGAAGACGCGTATAATCGTTGTTTTTTTATTAATTTATTAATTTATTATTAATATATATATATTTAATTATGATACCCCTCGCTCAGACATTATTAAACGTTTAAAATATATATATATCTTTTATTTCTCTTTTAAAGTCTTTATTAACTCCTTTAAACGATCTTTTATAAAATTTATTGTTATTAACAATCGAAACCAAAAACGAGTTTAACAATTATTTATTATTATTCATAAACGCGTAAAAAAATCTTCAAAAAGACCTCGAACAGATTTCTCTTTCTCACAACCGTCGTTCTTTTAAATCAATCGATTTTCGTTTTCTCAAAACGCGCTCTTCCCTTTTACCTCGTTTATCATTTTTCTTTTTATTCAACGACGCGTTTTTTATATTTTTAAACGATCGAAAAATGTTTTAATCGATATAAAGAATTCTTTACTGCGAGATTTATCAACAAATTTTCTTAATATCGACTCTTTTAATAACGCGTTTTTCAACCCTTTTTGAAAACTACTTAATTTATTCAATTTATTTAATTTTTAATAAAATTAACAAATTATATTGCGCGTTATTTATATATTATAAAGTCTCTGCGACATAATCTCGATTTTTTAAATTAAATTTGCGATCGATATAATGCGACGTCGTTTATAAACGAAACATTTAAATAATGTTATAATAACGACAAAATTAAAGTCGTTACATTTAAAATAGATTTTTTATAAAACGACGATTAAAAAAACGATTAAAGCGAGAATAAAGAGCATTATAAGATTAAAAAAAATGTAAATAATTTTATTAATCTTAATAAACGTAATATTAATAACATTTTATATTCTTTAAAGTTTAATATCATAATTTTGATCGATAAATATAAAAAATATCGTAATTATAATGTTTAATATAATAATGTCGCCTCGATAATTTTATAATAAATTTTTATCAATTATTCAATCGTTTTATTCACGTATAAAATGTAAAACGCGATTATCATTTATATATTTATTTTAACGCCTTCAAAAAACGAGAGATCGATTTTTAATTAAATTTATATCATAAATAACACTTAAAAACAATTCATAATACGATATAATTTTCTCTCGATCGCGTTTTTTATATTAATTATATTAAATATAATTATTATAATAATATTAAATAATAATTTTATCGAAAAATAATTTTTTTTTTAAAAGCATTAATTTTTATATTATTATCTTTAAAACGATATTTAAAAAATTGAAAATCGATTTAATTATACGAGGTTATAAATTATTGTATAAAAACTCGCAACATCATAATTCACGCATTTATAATCGTTTTATTTTAAATAAAATCGTTATTATTTAAAAAAGCGATATAAATAATTTATTAAATATACTCGAAACGAAAAACGTTTTAATTAAAATCTAAAGTCGCGATAAATACAATATTTAATATTAACATCTCGTTTATATATCATTGCGTTATTCTTTTATCTTTTTATTTAACGAATAATTATAACATAATAATATATTTATTGCAAATGTTTTATTTAATAAAAATCTTTTTATTAATCGAGATAATAATAATAATTTCGTTTTACGAATTAATGATCGAGAAAATTTAAAACGAATTATATTAATCTCTTTTTATAAATTTATTTCTTTACTTCTTCAAATTTATCAAATTGATTTTTTATAAATATTTTATATAAATTCGTCTTATTAAATTCAATCGTATTTTTCATTGCGATAAGTTGTTTTAATATTTCGTTTATAATATATATATAATCATTAAAAACAATCGATTTCATTAAATAAGATAAAATCAAAAAATTATTCGAATTGATATTTATTAAATAATCATTAATGTTTAAATCGATGAAATTATCACGAGCGCATAAATTGATAAACAACGTATTGTTTTTTTTTTATATCAAAAAGGTTTATAATTTATGAAATAACTTTATTAAAATTGTATAATCTTAATTATTAAATTTAATCGATTAAATATCTTCATTATCTTTATTTATAATTCAAAATAAATTGAAATCATCGTTAATTTATTATTTAACGAATTAATTATTAATCGATTTGATTTGATAATAAGGGTGTTCAAATTGAAATTAAAGGTTTTTATAAATGATATCTTAAAAAAAAAGGTGTTTGATAAGTTCTCTCTCATTTTTTTTAATAAATTCATTTATAATAAACTTTTTGAAAACACATTAATCAAATAATTAATATAAGTTATAATTCTTAAAAATGCTTTTAACACGATTTAATTTTTTATATATTATAATTCTTATTTATAAGTTTTATAATGCTCTCAATTTTTTTTTTTTTATTTCGAAAATCGAATTATGATTAATTAAAATTTCGATGATTAATTTTAATTTTAATTGACTTTTGCGGGTAAAAGGTCGAATTTCGATATATTATTATATTATAAAATTTTAAAAACGAGAATTATCGTATACTCATATATTTATTATATTATATTTTAAAAATCGTTGTTTAAACGTCAACGAGATAAACGTTATTATTAATGTTAAGATTTTTAATTATATGCGATTTTTCAATCTTTATGTCATCGTGATTAAATGTATAATTTATAATAATTATAATTATTACGCTATAAACAAAACGAGTATCGTTTCATTTTATTAAAATTTAAATAAAAATCAATACAATAAACGATTTTCAAAGAATTTCAATAATCATATTATTTTTGAATTAAACATTAAATATTCTATTTATCGTTGATATAAATTTATTATAATTTTAAAAAATGAATTTAAACAAAATTGTTGAATAATGTTTTATAATTCGTATTTTTTAATTAAATATAATGTTCACATTAATGTGAAAATCTGCGTTAACGTTAAAATTTATAAATATATCTTTAAATACGTTTATAAAAATAACGATTAAATCAATTTTCAAATAAAGCGAATGAACGAAAACGATATAATAAATTCGATAAATGAGATTTAAAAATATCGAAACGCACGTTAAATGAGATCAATAAAGGTTTATTAAAAAATATTTGATTTCAAATTATATAATCATAATCTTATTATAAAGCGATTGTTTATTCACTTTTTAAATTAACAAATTATAATCTTTAATAATAATTTTCAATTATTTAACATAATAATAATAAACGAACGTTAAATTTCTTTTATAATTTTTTTTTAATTAAATATACGACGTTAATAATAAAGACGATCAATAAATCTTTTTTATATTGATTTATCGAAACATTACGTTTAAAAAAAAAAATTTAAGACATTTAAAAATGAAATTTATGTTAAAAACGCATCGATATCATTGCGAGAATATATTATATTAATTTCAACGCAAACGAACTTTATTATTTACGTTTTCTTTTTTTGAATATATTAAATTCTTTATTTTATAAAGATTTACGAATAATGAATAATGATTTTTTTTTAAATTATTATGTCGTTTATGTAATAAAAGATTTCACGCATAATGACGTTAAATGAGATAAAATTTTGAAAAAAGTAAATGTTTGAAAAAGCGAAAACTCTTTACGAAATTTATTCGTAATAATTTTATTCAATTATAAATTCAATAAATCGTTTAATTTATAAAATAAACATAAAACGAAATATGTAATTTAATTTGATTGATGTATAAAAGTGTCTCAATTATGAAAAGAGAAAATTATCGCATTATTTGATATAATAAAACATTATCACTTTTTTTAATATGATGTTGTTTTTTTTTTTCACCAAAAGTGATTTCATTAAACGTATTTTTCTTTTGTTTATTCGCAATTTTTTTCATTTTTTTTCATTAAATTTAATTAATATATAAAAATGTCTTAATTGCGAAAAGAGAAAATTATCGCGCTATTTATTATAATAAAACATTATCACTTTTTTTAATATGAT
>WOGZ01000607.1:0-12213 GCA_009733775.1 Alectoria sarmentosa
AATAACAATTTGTTAATAATAAATATTTGTTATATATAACAAACTTCAATTAGATTGATAACTAATTTATAATTTGAACATAATGTTCAGACGAAAATTGATTTAAGTATATTTTAATATATAGTTAATAAATTATTTAATCGTATATAAGCGACGATAAGGTAATATTATTCAATTCGAAACGTTAACACGTATACGAATTTATTAAAATCGTATTAAGATTCGAGATCGTAAAAACAAAATAATTAACATTTAAATATGAGAAACGAATTATTTATTATAAAAAAACGAAATTGAAATGAAAATCAAAGAAATAATTTAAATTGCTATTAAATGAAAATTCGATTTTAACGTATATTTAATTATAATATAACGTATTATGCGTAAAGCATTAAAATACGATAAATATAAAATTATTTTAAAATAATATTTATCTTCTCATATTAAAAAAACTCGCAATAAATAAATACACGATATGTATATTAAATATTCGAAATTATAACATTAACATAAAATACGTTTTACGAATAAATTTTTTATTAAATTTGATTTTAAAAAATAATTTTGAATTATTATAAACGTGATAAATTAATGCGATATCGTTATAATAATATTTAATATCGAAATTCTTTTTCAAAAAAGAATTATTTATAAATATACGTTTAAGTTATAATTGATTACAATTTTAAAAAATTAAGACTTTTTTTTATAAGATTTTCGATAATAATAACGAGATTATTATATATAAAATTTATTATAATAAAATTTTAAAAGATTTTATAAAGAAATAAATTAAACGAAATAACGATTTTTATTTAAAAGAAGATGATGTTTTAAATTACGATAAAGGTTTTAAAGCGAGAAAAGATAATATTATAATTAAATAAAAGAATAAAAAGAAAATAAATCATTATTTCAATTGTCACGATTCGTCGAATTTGATTTCAATTGAAAATATATTTTAAGACTCGAAAACGAATATACGAAAGCATTCTCATTAAAACGAATAATCGTTAATAAATATTTTTCAAAAAAGATAAAACTCGATAAGTTAAAAATGAATAAATAACTTAATAAAAAGTATATTTAAGAGATTTAAAAATGTAATACGATTAAAAGAAGAAATGACAGATTATTAAATAGCTGTAAATAATAAAAAAAGTATATATTTCTCATGATGGCTGCATGTGCGAGAATTAGTCTCTCTGCAATTTATTTAATCGACATCGAGGCTGCTATTCAAATAGTGAGTTTTTTTCACTAGCGGAACATGTCCGCTTGCAGGTCTTGGCACGATTTCACGCATAACTTTGTGCATCTCGTAAATTACTTGTATCGCCATTTCAACTATCTGACTTGCAATAGTAACTCTGATAGTCCCTAATAGTGTAATAAATTACGGTATAGATATTTTGGCGTGGACCCGGATTTATCGGACATTGCATATCCTAAAAAATTGCACAGGAACTGAAGCAGAATTGCGCGTCTTGTGTCGTCCGGACCCTAGCCCTAATTAAACTTCGGTCCGCCGAGCCGCGGAATGTTAGCTTCCAAATATCGAAATGTTATTTGCAGGATACCAGAAAGTCCGGTGCAGCATCTCATCCAAAGCACGATCCCAAGGCCTATGAAGTTCTGTCGCTGACGCGTGAGGGCAGCCACGGCTCTCCATAAAGCCCATGGTTCATGACCTCTCGCGCCTCCAGGGATCACTCCCGCTCGAATACGGATGTGACACGACAGTTGACGGCCTTTCGAGGGGCTTTTCATGCCTTCTCCTTAGCTGCCCCTGCAAACGCTTTTCCAAAGGCCTACAATGGCACTAATGGAGCTCTCGCCGCAACCACGACCGCTGGAACGGGAATGCGAATGCAGGGAGACCAACTCGCTGAAGGAGCTACTTCGAACGGTCAAAAAAAGGAGAGGCCTTCTACGAAGACGACTCGTCGGTTTGGTGCCTCAGAGAGAGCTGGAAGTTCACGAGAGCAGTCACCTTCTTACGCTGCCGCTTTGCATGCTACCTCTAAGACCGCGCTTACAAGCACGCAAATGTCTATTCGTTCGACACCAAACTCGCGCCAACCATCCCCCTTGCAAGGATTTATGGACAACGGAGTCAACACGCCAACGACGACATCTCGCTCGATGGATGAGACCGTCGTTGGAGCTACAAGTTCCCTCGTAAATCTATTCGAATCCAAGCAAAACTCCCAAAAGAATGTTCCTATTACGCACTCGGTTCGTTACGTGACCAAGCCTACATCAGCAATTGCAAATCCATCACCAATCGAACCACCCATGAAGCCAAGATTATCCACCTCTAGCTTGCTAAGTACATTCCCACTTGCATCTGAGCCAGGCAAGGATTTTGCGGCTTCAGGCCCTTCAAAAACCATGGAAATCACTGCTGTAGCTGCGGCTGCGCAATCATTTGGTCGAACCAAGGCAGGCACAACAATGTTAAGTAAATCAGCATATTCGAATCTTTTGCCAGGCACTGTGCCTGAGCCCCCAGCTCCACGCCGATCCGGGGCTCGTGGGCCACTAGATGCATCACAGGAAAGCGGTAGGATTTTATCTCGGATCTCAATGGGGAGTGCCCCCTTAGTATTTACTCAGAATCGGTCTGCGGAGCCGAGCACTGCTTTACAAACACCTCGGTCAGACCCAGCATTTCTGCCTTTGAAGTTATCTTCTGCTCCACCTTTGCGTCCTCTTCTACCAGTCAGATCTTCAAGGAGCTTTGAGATGAAGGTTGACTCATTAGCCAACACTATTGTCGCCGCTTCGCTGGCTTCATCCCGTGCCCCTTCTCCGACGAAACCGCCACCACCACCGCCTCGCCGTCACAAGTCACATTCTCTGTTTCATTATCACCATAGCCAGGGACAAACGTCTCGCACCCCTAGTCCAGCAAAGGCTATGAGGCAGACAATGCGAGAACCATTACCGTCAGATGACGAAGTTGAATACAAAAAGAAGGGCATCCTTATGAGGAAGCACCCACACAAACACCATGAAGGCGATCGGAAAAGGTATAGGGCTACTGTGACGGAGAGGGAGAGGCGAAGATATGACGGTGTGTGGGCTGCTAATAGGGGACTTGGGATGGACGCCGATTCATTGGATAGTGTCCTCAATCTTGTGGTCCGTGACATTTGGAGCCGCAGCCGTCTCCCAAACAGTGTTCTCGCAGACATCTGGGACTTGGTAGACATCGATGGTGGCGACAGGCTCAAACGAAACGAATTTGTCGTAGGAATGTGGCTGATCGACCAGCGATTGAAGGGTAGGAAGCTACCTTTCACAGTTTCGGAGTCCTTGTGGAATAGTGTGCGGCTTCTGCATGGCGTCAAGGTATTGGTATCTCGACATCAATATTGAGCGCGGAGTTTCTTCTGGTTGGGGAGTTTGCAAGATACCCACATACGAGGATACTGTCCTCGAGCAAAGATAGCATTTCGCGAGTCAATGTTGAGTACAGCAGAAAACTCCAAAGTATGTGTCATCTGTTGACCATACAGCAAAACGTCCCAGCCTCAGACTAACAAAGCGATACTGGGATTTGTTCGTGAAATGCGCAATCATTGTTAGTGGCAAAGATGTTCACATGAGTCAACCATGCGAAGCCTCGCCCCGTACGTGTGTCTATACATGTACCAGACCCCCCTTCGAACAGGCAAGCGAGTTCATTTTCCATTGACTATTGCTTGTCGTTATTCTTTCGGGACACAGGTGTATGAAACCCTACATGGACGTTGTGTATGAACAAAATGCATTAAGAGCTATCATCAACGGGGAAATAGGACCTTTGACCAAGAAGGAACTTCTTCGCTTCATGCTCAATTTCCCCATATCGCCGGGCTGAAGATCCAGAGTTAATATGCATGTTACCGGACGAGAAGTTGCCGACCTGATATTTTGACATCGCGTGATTCAATACACGGAAGAAGGATGGAAGATAAGATACATTCATTCAATGCGTCCGGCCACATGTCCCCCGATTGATGCCTTCAAAGGTTGGCAACCTTCCCTTAACTTGGTGGGATATTTCCAAATCCTTGGAATATGAGCAAGACACAGAAACCATGTTCGTGATCCGAAGAAACAACTCCATAAGTCGTTATTCAGAAGGCATCTTCATCCGTCCAAGCAGACTCGCTTCCCGTGACAAGCCTCCGTCCACCCTCCTCAATCACAGTTTGACCATCAGTTCCAGCGCCGTACACGCCTTTAAGCCTTTTCCCAGGCCCGACGCGAAGTGGTGTGTACCCTCCTTCTGGTTCAAAGCGCTTCCCGGTCTTTGCAGCTCGCAGCTTGGCATAGTACCTTTCGCTCAAATCTACCTCTGGCTCGGAAGCGTCGTCAAAAGTTTCCCAATTCTCCGATCCAGAAGCGGCCGTCATGGAGGTTGATGTCGTTGATATTTGTCTGCTATCGGCGACTGGCACATACTGTTGGTGGCGAGTATCGTACCGCGCTGAAGCTTGCGCGTCTCGGTAGTTTTGTGGTGTGTTTCGCTCCGACTGCATCATGGAGCTAGGTACGTATGACATACGCTCTCGGTCATCATAAACATCCTCTGGTGTGATCTGCCGAACGCTTCCAGTCGTTGATGATGCAGCACTCTCACACCGCATGTTCTCAACGTCATAAGCACTGGAAGGAGTGGCATTGGGGGGTACAAACAAGTCTCTCATCTTTGGAGGTGGCGCCCTCGCAGGTGGGCCCATCTTTCGCAAAGTGCTAGTATCGTACGATGGCTCCGGTACAGCTGGGCGTCGCTCCGGTGAGTTTCCACCATGCTGCATATTGCCCAAGGGAACACGAGCTGGAATCTTAGATGGCGTCCTTCCTCCCGTGGTAGAGACTGAGCTTGCCATAGGATTCCGGCTAAGTGTACCTGCTGGTGTTGCTGTTGCAGATCGAGAAGGTGGGTGAACACGCATGGCACTGCCGGCTCGTGATGATGATGGCGCTGGTGCAGATTTCAGTGGTACTTTTTGTGTCATTGGTGCTGGGCCTGACGGAGTCTTTGATCTTGGTGGCAAGCTCTTTGCAGCTGCTGCCGCTAATTCGTCCAGGTACCGAAATCCATGAACTAGGAAAGGCCGGCCGTAGTCATCCTCCCAACGCTCTAAGGTTTTTTTGAGTTCTACCTCAACTTTTGGCAAATCTTTGGCGATTCTCTTCCTCATCTTCTCTTCCCTCAACAGTCGGGTCGGATCACGCTTTTCTCCTTTGTTGTTTTTTCCCAAAAGCCGTGAAACATCCTGGCTTGCAGCTGTTAGGTCGTCTCGATCCTTGATCAATGATCGATGCTTGTCAACCAGCTGCAGGGTAGGCGCGCGCTGCTCCTTCAATGCTTCAAGGCGTGAGATCTCTGCCTCGTGTGCCGAAAGAAGAGCGTCGCTGTAGACGTCAGAAAACGCCGGTGTAAATTCGAGCATCTCCTCCTCCGAAAAATAGAGACAATCCCATAGCTCCTGAAGCTTGTATCGTGCATCTTCAACGAAGAGGTGCAGATTTTGTCGCTTCAATTCGTTCAACCTATCGAGCTCAGCCTCGAACTCATTGATGGCTCTCAATCCACATCCTCGACTTCCGGCCAGAAATCGCTTGCGGTCCGCTTCTTTCACTTTGAGACGATCCCAAAGACCCTCAACGGTACTCTTCAACTCCTTCAACTTTCGTTCACGGCCTCGCTTCTCCTCAATGAGTCTATTACGTTTGACCTGCAATCGCTGGATATCATTTTCGTGGAGTCCTAATTGCTCTGGTGCTTCTCGGTAGTACTTCACGATCGAGCTTTCTGTTTGGGCTTGCGGCGTGCCTAACTCTGCCCAAAGGTTCACTATGTCTTCTGCTAAGGCTTTGACAGAGGCAATCCGCCGCGTGTACTCTTCATACACGCGGGAAAATTCGTTGTCGAGTGATGTGATGTACGATGGTGAAAGGTCGAAAGTTGGGGGGAGCGACGAATCAGTTGACGTAGGCGGTAGGCTGATTTGAATAAACGATGACTCGAGGTGAGAAGAATAGGACTCAAGCGCCTGGACGAGTTCTGCCATGTCTTAGCGCTAGTTCGCACGACGAGTGGGATACTTTACTTTTGACCTGCTCAGACCTTTCTCGGTGGATATTGGCAATGGTATTGTGCTTCTCCTTCAGATCTTGCAAGCACCGTGTGAGGGGTACAGCCACATTCAGCTCTTTGTCTTCTAGCTGGTACGCATCATTAGATGCGCGATCTTCCAGCGACGCTTCCATCTGCTTGATTGTCTTTATCATTCGGTGAGCCTCTTCGATAAGTTCGCTTTTCTCACTATGGATGGTCAGTGGGATCTGAGATGTCGAGACGGTGATTGAGGCTTACGCAGTGACCAAACGCAGCTGGTTATGTAGTGTTTCTGACAGAGCAGTGAAGAGCTGTGTTTGTCGTCAGAACTCAGCTATGGCCCATGATATACCACGTACCTCCGACTCTCTTGATTCCCTCTCATGACTGGGGACGCCAATCTCATCGAACAGACCATGTAGTTGGCCGATGATGGTAGACACCTGCGTGGTGAGATAGTTTGAGTCCATGACTGGCGACTCGAGGCTGCGAAGCCGATTTGAGGCGTGGCCCGAATGTCAAAACAGCAGCAATTTAATTTTTCAGAGCAGCATGTGCACGGATTTGATGGGCCTGTACACGCGAGAGCTCTTTTTGGCTTATGGAGTTAGTCAGCGTGAGTGTTTCTCCAAAGTGTGTATTATATCAGAAACAGGTAAGTTGCCATGACGACTAACGATAGCGTGTCTCTCTCTCGGCCTCGGCTTTACTTTTTTGCGTAACAAGACGACTGAGTTGACTGTTAAACAACACATTTAAGCTCGCGCTCTCTCATACAATCATTATCTTACAATATCCGTTATGCTACGATAGTAACACCTACTTAATTCCTTCTCGGCGTCATTTCAAGATGGAGGAATCTCAGAAAGCTTGGGGTAAGTATTTCTTTATTTCTTTCAAATCTGGTCATATTCTTATAGAAAACAGAGCTTGAGAATACTGTCAAGCTGGCTGATTCTCAGCGCGACGCCCTCTATGGCTACGACGATGGTGAGCAAAAAATAATCAACAATGAAGCTCCATGGAAGAAAGATCCACATCACTTCAAAAATGTCCGTATCTCTGCTGTCGCTCTTCTCAAGATGGTTATGCATGCACGTTCTGGAAGACCATTAGAAGTCATGGGCCTCATGCAAGGAAAGATCTCGGGCGATACATTCATTGTTACCGATGCTTTCAGGTTGCCCGTCGAAGGCACCGAGACCCGAGTCAACGCTTCAGAACAAGCCAACGAGTACATTGTCCAATATCTAACGTTAAGCCGAGAAAATGGCCGGGCAGAGAACGCCATTGGGTGGTACCACAGCCATCCAGGCTACGGATGCTGGCTGTCTGGTATTGACGTCGACACCCAGTTGACACAGCAAATGTATTCAGAACCTTTTCTTGCTGTGGTCATAGATCCAGACCGCACGATATCTGCGGGTAAAGTGGAGATTGGTGCCTTTCGAACGTTCCCAAAGGATTACCAGCCTGCAGCAATAAGCGGTGGAGATGGCTATCAGACGATACCACTGTCGAAGATCGAGGACTTCGGTGCACACGCGAGCAGATACTACTCCCTGGAGATATCACATTTCAAGAGTACGCTGGATACACATCTACTGGAACTGCTATGGAATAAGTATTGGGTATCCACCCTCAGTCAGAGTCCACTGTTTACCAACCGTGACTATGGCAGCAAGCAAATGTTGGATTTGGGCGAAAAGATTCGACAAGCGGAGAAGAACGTGAAAGCAGGTTCACGGGGAGGGCAGCATAGAATTAACGGTCAGGATTTCCAGCTCGATAAAGTCATCCGTGATAGCAACAAGATTGCAGGCGAGGAAGTTACAGGGCTTCTGGCCAGCGAGTTCAAGGCAAAGCTGTTTAATGGCGTTGGAGCTTCAGTTGCCCGTGAAGACAACAGTTCGAAGGTATGACCTCTGGGGGTCTTGCCTTTAGACATACAATGAGCAATGAATCATGAATCAAATGAGCCAAAAACATTTGATTGTTCCATTGTGTTTAAGTTGAGCCCTGGTTCTTCTCGAGCGTCATATTGTCTAGCACCGCCGCGGCATCCTCAATTCTCCTCAGAGACACATTTCTGCCTAATATACTCATTGTGAACATCAGGGTCGGGCCTGGACGACCTCCCGTCAGGGCCCATCGTAAGAAATGTTGCACAGAGGCTCTGGAAGCTTTGGCGAGATTAACACTTTGATTAGAGTCCTGACCCCATTTCGTTGAAAGATTATCGGCCATGTTCTCGAAAGCTTCTCTGAGACTCGGTTCGTCCCATTGCTCGGGCAAGATTTCCCGAAAGTGATCGATGATTGTGCCAATATTTTCAGTCAATATGCTGTCGCTCGCTCCGCGATGGTATTTTTCTCGGGGTTCGAAAAAGAAAAATTGTGAGTTGCGCTCGACAAATTCTGAAGGTGTGGTGTATTTCTTTGCGTCAGCATTCAATAAAGCTGCAATACGATCTTTGACCTCGCTGGCTGGACAGATCCTACTCCTGGAAAGGGTAACAAGGACATTAGCAAGGATCTGGGACAGCAAGAGAGCTTTTCCTTACTCAGAATGCACTTGCAAGTGCTGCTCTATGACAGCATGGACCTTATCAATCATTGCTAGGTACTCCTTTCCTTCTTCTTCCACATATTTTTGAGCATAACGCTTTTGAAGGTGAATGAGCTTATTCGGTGCAGCTATGGTATTACCTTTCGTAAACTTGAGGTCGAACTGGGAGATGTCAACAGGACCTTACAATGTAAATCGTCAGGGCTGAACGTACATTTCGCACGAGGTCCTCCAGATTCAATTGATCATCACCTAGCCTGTGAGACCAGCCAAATAAGGCCACGTAATTCACCAAAGCCTCTGGAAATATACCTTCTTTCCGATAAGAGTTGATGTCAAGAGCCAAGTTTCGTTTGCTGAATTTCTGTCGCGATGCATCTTGCAATAAACCGACATGGGCAAAACTTGGCGGCTTCCAATCGAATGCATTGTACATTGCTATGTGTTTAGGAGTTGATGACATCCATTCCTAGCCAAGTCAACCTGAATGGTTCCATGAGTCTTGCGAATCCGGATCCACTTACCACTGCACGAATGACATGCGTGATTCCCATTTGGTGATCGTCGACGACGTTCGCCAAGTGGTAGGTTGGATGGCCATCAGACTTGATGAGGACTGGGTCTTCAAAGCTGAGCTGTGGACGTGGCGCTTTTGATCCTTCTTTACTTTTACGCTGGCCAACGACTCCGTAAACAAGGTCGATGTAGACGGGCGGGACCTCAGGAAACTTCAATCGAACGACGTGTTGTTCACCAATGGAAGCACGTTCCTCCGACTCTCCGATTGGGATGCTGATGCAAGTTCGATCATAGTCGTTGGGTAGACCCAGGCCGTTCCTCTCCTTCGCGAGGCTGTTCAAGCGCCCTGTGGAACAAAAACATCGATAGGCGTGCCCGGATCGCAGCAACTTCTCTGCATGGTTCTGATACACAGATGTTCTTTCGGACTACAGAATTATTAGAAGAGCCTCCGCTTATTTCACATGCCATGGTACCTGCTTGTACGGTCCATGGGGACCTCCAATATCGGGACCTGGGAAACCATTAGAAACATAGAAATGTCAAATCAGTTCATGCTCCTCTGCATACCCTCATCCCACTGTAAGCCAGCCCACTTCAAATCCTGATACAATCTGCTCTCCGCATCACTCACGATCCTTTTCTTTGATCATCAGCCATGTGAACATTCCACTTCCTTGAGTCGATGTTTGGACCCACTTTATCAGTGTCTTCAATCCGTAGTATAAATTGACCCCCAGTAGCTTTGGCAGTCAGATAATTGAAAAGCGCCGTACGTAAAGAACCCAAATGAAGGTATCCTGTGGGTGACGGGGCAAACCGAGTCCTTGCTGGGGTTGTGGGGAGCTTCTGTGAAGGCCGCCTCTCTAATACATCCGGCTTGGAAACTGTCGATAGGACCCGGCATCTGCAACAGACCCAAGCTCTATTTCCAGAAATTTTAGTTCGCCTGAGTACTATCATAACGGTTCAGAGGCCTCCGTTCTAACTAATCTGGCTTTTTCGTGAAGGGACGTGTTCCAGAAACTAGAGCGTTTCCCTAGATCGTCAAATTCCCTAGCGCGTTGAGGAGCTTTCTCCGTCCATTGAACTATAGAAGGGTGTCTATCCAGGGTTTGTGGTGTCTGTACCTGTCCCCTTCCTGCTTCCTTCCCAGTCTCTTCCACAGCGTCTACCTCTATTAAATCTACGCCTCAATCATAATTAGCGCTTGAGATGACCAGTTAGCACACCGTGAGGTCTTTCATCAGACCCTCACCGAGAGTAAGTCTCTTCCTTCTAAATGAGGATACACCGCTGACTACGAGCAGTGGATAGCTCTACCGAAGAGATAGACTTGTACGGTCAGCTGGGAATCTTTTCTATAGTGTTAC
Organism: Alectoria sarmentosa; assembly: GCA_009733775.1. Lineage (NCBI taxonomy): Eukaryota > Fungi > Ascomycota > Lecanoromycetes > Lecanorales > Parmeliaceae > Alectoria > Alectoria sarmentosa. The sequence continues at coordinate 10,579 of WOGZ01000607.1, forward strand.
TTGTACTCATAGGATCACAGAGGTCCTAGAGATTGAACGAGGTGCAAGCAAGTCGGAGATCAAGAAAGCATATCACAAAGTCCGCGTTCCTTTCGACCCGGGCCTTCTCAGCTTATAACCTGCAGGCAGCGCTTTCCAGCCATCCGGATAAGGTCGCCGAGAGCGAGCGAGCCGGAGCAGAAATCAAGTTCAAATCAGTCAGCAAAGCCTATGAGATCCTGTACGATGACGATAAGAGACATTTATACGACACCCATGGCATGTTGGCATTCGACAGCGCTCATGGCAATGGTATGGGCGCAGGCCCCGATCTTGAAGAAATGCTTTCACAGATGTTTGGTATGGGGAGCGGTATGCCGCCGGGTTTTGGAGGGCCAGGACCAAGATCCAAAAGGGGTGATGATGAGGAGCATCCCTATCAGGTCACTTTAGAGGATTTATACAAAGGAAAGACTACAAAATTTGCAAGCACGAAAAATGTCATATGCAGCCACTGCAAGGGCAGTGGCGGCAAGGAGAAGGCAAAGGCAAAACAGTGTGCTTCGTGTCAGGGCAAGGGTGTGTTCAAGATGTCATAGGCTCAAATGACTCAACTGATGCGCGGTCCCAGGCTCCAAGCAAGGACTACGATCTATTGGACCAGGCATGGTTACCCAAGAAACAGTTATATGCGCTTCGTGTCAAGGCAAAGGAAGCATATATGCTCAGAAAGACAGATGCAAAAAGTGCAAGGGTGTGCGTGTCACAGAGGCACGGAAAGTTTTAGAGATCTACATCCCAAGAGGCTCAAAGTAAGTGCCTTTAGCTTTGCCCTTTGTCGACTTTGCTGATCTTCAGCAGAGAAGGAGACAAGATAGTTTTAGAAGGTGAGGCGGACCAGGTACCCGATCAAGAGCCCGGCGATATTATCTTCGGCCTTGTGCAGACCGAACATGAGACGTTCAGGAGGGCAGGCGCCGATCTTTTGGCGGAAATTGAAATCACTCTAGCCGAATCTCTATGTGGGTTTTCACGAGTGGTCTTGAAGCACCTGGATGGTAGAGGCCTCCACATCCAACATCCTCAGCCTAGAGCACGTGTTTTGAAACCGGGACAAGTCATCAAGCTGGTGGGTGAGGGAATGCCTCACAAAAAAAGTGAATCAAAGGGAGATTTATACTTGGAGATCAAGGTCAAGTTTCCAGAGTATGGATGGCTTGAAGAGAAGCAGGTACTTGCAAAATTGAAAGAACTCCTACCGACTCCCGGAATCCCAATAGAAGCTGACGTCGTTGATGATGTTACTTACGACGAGACTGCCAGCTTGGATGAGTTCGGAGCAAGTGCTGAAGGCGACACAGGGTGGGTTGACGATGATGAGGAAATTGAGCCTCAATGTGCCCAGCAGTGAGTACCGCGGAAAAGAAATATTAAGCATCTATCACTCAGGATCGCAAGGATTTCGCCATCGGCACAAAGAGCTCTAGTAAAAACGACGTATTAGGAATGGGTAGGCCACTCCCACACACATAGATTGGCTCGATAAAATCCACTACAAATCCGCATTGCTATCCGTAGATGAATAGATTTTATCCCGTGAAAGAAAATAAGAAACAGCTACACCATTGTACCAGCGCCATTAGGAATCGAACCTCA
>WOGZ01000608.1:0-12184 GCA_009733775.1 Alectoria sarmentosa
AAATTATAAATTTAATTTTTTTTATTGTTTTTTTTTTTTTTTTTTTTTTCATTTCTTTATTTTTCGTTATAATTTTTATTAAAAAATTGTTTATATATTTTCCTTTATAATCAATGTTATATAAAAAAAAAAAATCGATTAATAATTTAAAAAGCGAATCGAGATGATTATAAAAATTGTTTTAAAAAAAAGGTTTTAAATTTTTGATTTTTTTAATGCGTAAAAAAATATGAAACGTGAAAAGCGATTTTCGAACATTGCAATTTAATATCGAAAAAAGAATATTTTTATATTAAAATTAATTAATGATCGAATCTTTTTATTGTTTAAATTTGATTTAATTAATAATGAAAACGATTTTTTTTAAAATGAATTTATAATTAAAATAATGATTTGAAATGCATTTGATTTAATTTTAAAAAATAATTTTTCAAATAATGAAATTCGCTATTTTTTCTTTAATGAATCGTTTATCAATAAAAAAAAATTTGAATTTATTATTTTTTGAAATTGCGTTTTCGTAATTTTGAAATACGATATTCGTAAATGATATTCAATTAATAAAAAATTTAATTTGTTTTATTTACGTTTTAATTTAAAATTGTTATTTGAATTGATTAAAACGAAGATTAATGAAAAATTGAAATAAATTTCGCATTTTTAATTTAAATTTATAAATTTATAAAATTAAAATATAAATTACGTAAAATGTGTTTATTAAAAAAAAAAAAATGAATTGCGAGATAAAAAGATATTGATTTTCGAAATAAAATTTTTTCGATTTTGAGCATTATTTAAATAATAATAATATATGCGTTAAATAAATTCTTATAATTGAAAGTCTCATTTTTTTATTTATAAAAATTTAAATTCGTAAATTTTTATTATTATTTTTAACGTTCAATTTAATAAAAAGAGATCAAGATTTTATAATTTCGATATTTTTTTCGATATTTTTTAAAAAAAAATTATTCCTTTTTTTTCGAAATTTTTTTATCGAAATTTTTTTATATTTTCGATCGTATTTTTTTATAAACTTTTTCGTTTTATCAAGATCTTTTATATTATATTAAATATTATAAATTAATTTTCAATTTTTTCATTTTATTAAATATTATATAATTTTTTTTTGACGTGAATCTTTATTTCGCGAATAAATTTTTTATCGATCGATGAGTTTTTCAATCTCATATTTATCTTTAATCGTTAATTCGTTTTTATTAATTATTAATTTCTAATCTTCTTCTCTGTTAGGTCGAATGATCATATGCGTTTTATATAAAATATGCGCCATTATGACGTTATCTTTCATAAGTTTTCATAAAAGCTATAAAATTTAAATTTAATTGAATTAACTTCGCAATTACTTCGCTAATGAAGATATTTAACAAACATATATTTATTTGATATATCTCGAGATTTTCTTTTGATTTTTAAAAATTAATTTTATCACACAATTTAATTATTGAATTCGATAATAATATTACGTTTTTTATATATATTTATTTATTTGCGTTTACTTAACGACGTAAATAATACGTTTTATAATTTTAATCTCTCAGATTTTTCGAAAAAAAAGATTTAATGTCGCTACGATATCGATTTCATTTGAAAATCGAATATTTAAAATTAAAAATAATTAAAATAAGCGCTTAAACAACGTTAACGAATTTCGAAAATTTATTTTTAAAAAAGAAATTAATTTGAAAAAACGCCTTAAACGTGTTAAAAAAGAAAATCGTCGCTTTTAATAAAAACGCGAATTTTTTATATTGAAAATTCGCAATAATGAATTTCGTAATGAGAGCTCATAAAATATCATTAAAAGAGCGTTAATTATTATATTTATAATTTCGTTTATAATCGAAATGTTAATCATTACGCTCGCGATCTCGTTTTTAATAAAAATATTTATTTTTAAAATCAAAATTATTCGTTTTAAGAAATTGAAATTTTATTAAAATAAAAATAAGAGAAAATATATGCGTTGATTTCGTGACGCGGAAATTATTTTTATCGAAACTTTTAAATATTTTATTATCGATATTTTAAAAATTATTTATTATATAAAGTTTTTGAAAAATAATGTTAATAATTAATAATATATCGAGTACAAAAGAAAAGATTTTATCGACATAACGTATAAGAATTTTAAATATTTTTTATTTAATTTTATCGTCGATTCGATTAATCGTTATTTATTCGTTTATGAAAAATGAAAAAAGATTAAATAAAAACTTAATTAAAAGATCACGATTTTTAAAGCATATTTGAAAGAGTTAAAAGTTTATTTGTTATTTTTAATAAAGAAATATAAGATTAATTTTTTCTTTGCAAAGTTTTAATTTACTATCATGATTCGCCCTTCGATATTACGGCCCATCATAAATCAAGACTAGTTTTATAACTCAGCTCTACACTAGCGTATCAAGTTATAATCTGATCTTTTACTTTTGCATGCATGCATTTATATTTAAAACTTCATAATTAAAATTTCATTCAAATCACATTTAAACATTACTCAATTTTACGTGTAATCTTTAACATAATTCTAATTATTCTTTTAAAGTGACAATGATTTACAAATTAATCATCGAGTTGAATCGAAACGGATACGCGCATAAGCTTTATTGTGCGTGCGCATTGCGCAAATATAATAACATTGTTATCATAACATCGACGCGTTCGACGTTAACGAAAACGAAAACGAAAAAAGAATAAACCGAATGAAATTCATTCATTATCCACGAAACCGAATATAACTCACTCGTTACACACAGAAAATAAATTTGTCAAATTCAACGTCTCTGACACAATAATAAAAGATCCTTTTTCATCAAAGAAATCAACGAGAAACGAGATTGAGACCTCTGATCCTCCGTTTTTTATGTCTTAGAGATTTGCAATGAATTCTTTTCAAAGTCAGATTATTCAATCAGACTTTATATAAAAAACACCTTCATCACTCGAAGAATTAAAAGATTCGAATCGTGAACGCTCACTCAGAAAGAAACGAAAAGAAAAAAAATTCCGCGATATCAAATCGCGACGATACACAATTGAATCAAACGAATTCGAAAAAGAATTTATATTATTTAAAGATATTGACGACAGTGTTGAAGAAGAAGAAAAAACCTTATTTGAAAAAATGCAAATCAGTGAACGCTTCTTAAAGAGCGTCTTTTAACACTCAAAAGAGTGATGTAATGCGATTCGAACGATGATCATCAATATCGCTACCTATCACGAACAGATTTCGAATCTCATTTAAAATGTTCACTTTGACAAATAACATCTTGTATTTATAACGCAACAATTGAAAAAGTTCATTATTATATTAAAAAGATAACAAAAAGAAGTTAAAAGATTATGACACCTTCGAAAAAAGTATCGCGATTTAATTGACGATCGAATTAAGGAAATATTTGATCTTAAAAAGAAATTAAGCGCAAAGGTCATTATCGAGAAGGATTTCAAAGAGATGAAATATGTGAATTTTGATGACGATCGACGCCTTAAACTCATTAAGCGTGTCATAGCATCGATAAATATAATAACATTTAAGACAACACATGAAAATTCTCATCGTAACACTTTTACTATAATAAATTTCATTCTCGATAAATCAAAAAACAAATAATCTAATATTAAGAAATTTCACGACACGAAAAAAAACAAATTTTATGAAATTTGATATACAAAATTGAATTTCAAATTTCGTAATAATTGAAAATTATACTCGAATAAATAAAGTAAGATTAATTATATTCGCGATTATTATAAAAACGTTATTTATAATATAATCAAAATCAAATTTATTAACATCACTATTTCAAATTATTATTTCAATGTTAATGAAATAATATACGATCTTAATTCGTTATTTGCAAAAATTGATCGAAAACAAAAAGCGAAAACAAAATTTCAAAATCTCAAATTCGCAATGAATGTTAAAAATTTCAAAAAGTTCTTTTCTATCTTCTACGCTCGCTTTATTATTAAAATTGCTCTTTTAAATCTCATTGATTTATCGAAACGAAATCATTTAAAAAGATTGATCTTTTAACGATTAAAAAATAAGATCATAAATGATATTATCTTCATCGATTTTTCTACCCTCATAACTCGATTACGTCAATTTAACATAAAACTTCGAATCAACGATAAAGCATATAAAATAATTTTTAAAAAAAAAATGTCAAAAGGAACATCTACGACAACATCGAAAAGTTAAAAAGATTTCTCAATAACGTCGAACTCACATTTTCGAATTAAAAAAAATTAATTCATCGAATTTATAAGACTCGAAAGTCGATATCGAATATTAAAACATCAAGTATAAGCGTTGAAGAAGCAAAAACGATGTTATAAATGTTTGAAATTTAAATATAAACATTATGACGACAACGCCCTTAATGCATATAAGCTCGTCAAATAATCGACGAAAGAAAATGTCGCTATCAAATTGATAGTTTTCGGATTCGAAATCTCAAAAGCATCAAACCCTCTTATCGAATTGAGTTCGAAAAACTAAATCTTTCTGATAAAGTCGTTTTTAAAGAAATCGAAGATCAAATGCGCAAAAGGATAAAGTAATTATAAATAACGAATTCGAAAAACCTCGTTATCGTTATTCTCTTCTCTTGCGATTTTATCGAAAAATTGAAATAAAAAAAATAATTGAATTTTTATGAATACGTACATATTCAATAAGGATTTATTAATGCAAATTGTTTAATGAATACGAAAGTCTTAGTAAAGAGCTTCGTAAATATAAACTATATCAAAAAACATAAATTATCAACGATATCGTTAATCAAATCATATAGATTGAGATTGGTCGACGACAAGTTAACATCGAACATTACACACATGACACGATTTTAACTTACGTTGAAAAATCACATTGAAGAATTGTGATCTTTAATCATTTCATTGAACAAATATAATATCATCTTGAAAATGTTATAAATGAAATTACATAATTCTCAGATATTCTTTACAAAGAGATCTCTCATTTTTAATTCAAATCTTTACACGATTAATTATTTATTACATCATTAACCCTTCACGATTTATAATAAACCTTCAAAATTGAAAAAAAAAAAAATACACAAAAGAGACTAACATTGTTGAAATCTTTATATATACTTTTATTCATATGACGAAAAAAGAAAATAATCAAACATATGCAATGTGATCAAAAGATTTTGAAAGATTAACACACGAATTAAAAAATGAAGATCGTTTTTCAGGATTCACGACAAACGTCGCAATCATCACATCGAAAGATTACGAAAAATTCTTTCAAAAGTTGCGAAAAGATTCAATTACATTAAAAGAATTAAGAATCAAAATGCCTAAAACGTATCACAAATAAATTAACATTTAAAATTCGATAAAAGTCAATAAACTCTCATTTCATAAAAAGATAAATTATTTTATCGAGTTATAATCAAAAGTAGTATCATTTATCAAACGTGCCTATAAGATATCAAAAGAATAAATCATAATTATCAAAAGATATGTCGAAAAGATGTTAAAAAAAGGTTATATTCGAGCAAATACCTTTTTATACGCAGCTCTCATATTGATCGTAAAGAAATTTGATGATAACTTGCGCATCTGCGTGAACTACCGTGCGTTAAACACTTTAATCATTTAAAATCGAAATACATTCTCATTGATAAAAAATATCTTAGCAAAGTTATATATAATCAAATAATACATTAAATTCGATATAATTTCACACTAAAAGATTTAAAATTCTGAGTTCGACTCTGTCGGCGAGGATCTTAAACTTACATTTGCAGTAAGTGAAGGCGATTACTTATAAGGCTGGTTATGAGAACACAACCTTTTTCTTTAAAAAGAAATAGTGTCATGGTTTCAGCCTGGCGCGCCTACGCTTAGATCTTAAGTAGTAAAATAGGATCACACCTGGGCAGTGTGAAATTTGATCTTTTGACCTAGCGGTCAGCGGAACCCTCGAGTAAACCTATTCCCTCGAGGTCATTCGTGACATTTACGTTAAAAAATCGAATTTTGAATAATAATAATGTATTTAAACAATGTGAGAAAATTCTTATTATAATTATTATGTATAAACGAATTTTTGAACGCGTGCGCGAAGAAAACGATTATGATTTAAATTTTAAATCTTTCGAAAATAAAAATGCAAAAACTTCATTTTTGAATTTCGGGTTTTAAAATTTAATAAATTTAATCGTAACGATGACGTTAAAGTTTCGCATATTTATAAAAATGACGAAAATAAATGAAAAAGCGAATTCGAAATCGAATATAAAAATTTTATTTGTTTTTATTGTGATAAAAAAGATCATATCAAATTTAATTATTCGAATAAAGATAAATCGATTATTTATGTCGTCGTCATTATAATAAAAAATGATTCGACTTCGTAATCGCCTTAAAAGCGAAATCGAAAAAACGAAAAATAAAAATTATTTCTTTTATTATTATGAAAAAATGAATTATAATTCAAAATAAATCGAGATAATTCGTTATTTTATTTGATTTTGAAATTTATATTAATTTAATATTATAAACATTTATAATTTAATAAAACTTGTAATTTTATAATAACATTATTTTATCGACGTCGAAAACGTTAAACGATTAAAACATATATTATTATAACGCTTATATATTGAATTATTAATTAATCGACAATTGAGATTAAAATAAACAATATAAAATATTATTTTATATCATCAATTAAAAAGATTTTGACGTCGTTTTAAATATATTTGTTTTAAATTAATTATATATTTTATTTAACTTTAAAACGATTCAATGAAAATTTAAAATCAATTTTAAAAAGATTTAAGTTGAGGAATCTAATTAATTCGTTGCGAACATCGATAAAAAATTTAATGTGTTCGCAATTATGTGCGTTGCGACGACGCGAAGCGAAAAAAAAAACGTGTTTAACTCAGAAATTTCTAAGAAATTATTGAAATATGAAAACGTTTTTTTTAAAGAAAAGATTAAAGTCTTATTTATATTTAAATAAGAAAATCATATTATTAAAATAAAAGATGATAAAAAATCGGTATATAAATTTTTATATAACTTATTTTAAATAAAATTATCGAAGCTGTTACGAGCGTATTCTATATTTTTAATAGAGTTAACTTTTCTTTAACATCACATTTTTTTGATATTATTCGATTGAACTTAATGTGATTTAATAAAGACATTTATTTTTATATAAATGTCTTCTTTTTATGTATATACTTTCTTTTCACTTAATTGTCTTATTTAATACACTCATATAATATAATTTTATATTAATTTTAATATTACAATTAAGTTACCTCATTTATTTTATTCGTATTAATTAACGAATTTAAAGAATCGTGCTGATAAAAGCTTTATCAAAACATAAAAACTATTAAAATATCGTATTTTTAAGTTAAGTCATTTACGATAATTGAAATTCGAATAATTCGCATCAAGATAACGATTCGCCTCGTTAACAATAACGAATATAAAAAAGATATTAAAACATTCGTTTAATTAACGAATCGAAAAAAATAATCACACATCATTTTTATATAACTTAAATTAAGATAACATTAATTATATCGTTCGAAAAATCATTATTAAAGGTATTCAAATCTTTTACGACATCATTATCGAACAAAAAATCACGATTTTATAATTTTTCAAAGTTTTCTTTCTTCATTTCGCATTATCAAATTTTCTCGCACGAAATCGACGACGACATAATAAATATTTTTTATATAAGTAACGAAATTAAAAGAACGTTATTCAATTAATATATTATTTTTATAAAAATTTAATAAATAAACAAACGATTGAATAGTATTCTTTATTATTTTTTATGTATTAAAATCAAATTTCTTTATCACACGAAAATCATTAAACATATTAAATAAAAAATGTTAATATTCTCCTTTATCATAATATTATTTAACATTACATTTTTCGAAATATTTAAATTTCTCTTCTTTTTTTTCTCTTTTATTTTCTTTTTTATCGATAATCTTTATCGAAATGAAAAAAATAAATCATATTCAAAATCTTTTAAATAAAATTAAATCACGTCGTATTTCAATTATATTTGAAAATTTTAAAGATTTTTTTGAGCATTATAAGTTAAATTTATGATATATCTCTATTAATAAACAATTATTACATTAAACGAAAGTTACATTTACGAAGTTTTTTGATATGTTGAATCAACTTCGTTTTAAATAAGACGACTTTCGCGAGTTTTCATCTCATTTTCATAAGATTATTATCGATAAAGATGAGGTTATGAAGTTTTTATATCAATCGAAACAAATAACTCAACAATCGAATAACATCGTTTATAATTAATAAAAGCAAATAACACAATTACAATAAAAGATCAATATAATAAAGTTTCAATTATTAAAAAAAAATTCAAAAAAGGATTTAAAAAACGAACTTTTTTATAATAAATTTAAAAATCGATTCGTATCGAAGAAGAACAAGTTTTTCAAATTATTTAATTCTTTTATTTTTATAAATGAAAAGAGTCTTATATAAAACGATTAATTTTTTAAAATGAATCACAAATTCATTATCAATTATAATTGATATTTTATTGTTGAATTTAAGTTAATCTATGTTATTTTTAAATTAAAAGAAAAAGCTTTAAAATAAATTATAAAACGTCGATTGAGAAATTATTCAAACTTATATTAATTTTATAAAGAGATAATGAATGATTTAATCGATATTTATAAAAACTTTGATTGATAAAATAATGTTAAATGACAATATAACTCTCTTTAGCAAGATATTATATTTTTTATAAAGTTTTACGTCGACTTTATTTGATTTAATTAAATTATCGATAAAGATAAAGATAATATAATATAACATTTACGTTTAAAGATTCATAAAGGTTTACGAAAGAATTGAGACGCATATGAAGGTTTCAGCGAGTTAACATCTATTAAAAAATATTTATGAAAATTGAATAACATTTAGCGTGTTAAATACGAAGAAAAGTTTAAAACATTCACATTTAAAATTGCATTTTTAATAAGAAAATCAATTATCTCAACAACAACGAGAATCATTCGCATTATAATAACATTTATAAAATTTATTACATCGATTTCATTTATCAAAATTAAGATCGAAGTTGATATTAAAAAGTTTATATATTATAATTGCAATCAAGTTGAATATATCAAGCGTGATTGTTTTTAATCGAATAAAAAAATTATTCGAGTGCATATTATAAGAATAAATAATAACGATAATGATTTGAAAAACTCTTCGAATAACTCGAGAAAAAATTAATCTCTTTTAAAATCACGACAAAAGATAATATAAACGTGTGTTTAATAAATATTTTAAATGATTTTTTAACACGACGTCTCTTTCGAGTGACAATTACGTTATTATTATAAAATCGATAAATAACATTTTCGAATTTTTTTATAAATTGCGAATGCATCGAGACTTATATCGTTATTAATGAAATTATTATATTTGAAATATATAAACGTTTATAAATCGAGCCTTATTTTCTTTTCAAGTTAAAATCATTATGAGATTATAATGAACGATTGTTTAAACAATCTATCACTTATTGTCTTTTATTTATTTTAAATATATACGATTATAAAAAAGAATCTTATCTTATTTTTATCGTTTTATTAAAATAACACGATTTGATTCTCGAAAAGTTATAAATGAATAAGTATAAAATCATATTCGATATGTTAAAAAATAAAATGTTATTTATATTTAAACGATATGAATATAATGACAATAAGATATTAGCATTTAAGAATTTATCGTTTTTATCAAAAATATCATTTATTATCATTATACGACTTTTTAAATCTATTATTAAAAATGAATCGAATGAAAATAATTTCGATATGAATTATTTCAAAGACATCTCAAATAGAAAAAGGTCGATATCGACACTTAAAACATTTAAAGAAAAAATGATTAAAAAATCTGATTTCATCGATATTATTAAAATTAACGTATTGATTTATTATTATTTGATTCAAAATAAAGAGAACAAGCTCTTTTCTTTAACAATGAATAAAATTTACGATATTCTCAATAAACTTTTCAAAGTTATATCACAATTGTAATAAGATAATCGCATATCGATTAATAAATCATATTTATACGACTTCGAAATCAAATACAAAAAATGTTGTGAATCATATATATTAAAGAATGCTCAAATCAATAATGCTGAGACTCTTATTTCTCAAAAGATTTTTAACAAATTTCTTATAAATTATCATGATTACGTAAATGTTTTTGATAGATTATAAGCGGATATACTACTTTCACATCGTTTTTATAATCACAAATTGAAATTCGCTGAGAAAATAAACAAAAATGCATTATTTAAAAATCGAATTTATTCATTATTAGATTACAAATTCGAATAAGTCAAAAAGTATTTAAACGAACATTTAAAAAAAGAATTTATCGTATTTAATTATGCTTTATTCGTTTTATTTATTTTATTTGTTGAGAAATCAAATAAAGATTTACGATTTTATGTGAATTATCGAAAATTGAACGCTATTATCAAAAGAAATCGATATTTTATTTTATTAATAAATGAGATTTTAATAAAAATATAAGATTATAAATATTTTATACGACTTAACATTATCGCTGCTTTTAATAAGTTTCGAATATATTTAAATAACGAGAACTTTATTACATTTATCATATTTTTTAAAATATATAAATATCGAATGCTCTTATTTGAATTAATAAATAATTCTATTATTTATTAACAATACATGAACGACATTTTTTTCGAGTATTTAAATGACTTTTATTAAGCATATTTGAACGATATTTTTATTTACAATAAGATTAAAAAGAAATACGTTTAACATATTCGATTGATTCTTTAAAAGCTACGAAAGATCGATTTATAAATGAATATTCTTAAATGCGAATTTCATATATAAGAGATCAAATTTTTAGATTTTCTTATATTTATCGATAAATTATGAATGAATTCGATTAAGATATAAATCGTCGTCGATTAAACACAACCTACGAATCTGAAACAAATATAAATCTTTATCGACTTTTGTAATTTTTATAAAAGGTTCATAAAAGACTTTTCGAAGATAATCAAATCGATGATTCGTTTTATAAAAAAAGATGTCATTTATGAATGATCATTCGCCTATCAAGAAGTTTTTATTTAATTGAAAATCAACGTTATATAAATTTCTACTTTGCGACATTTCGATAGATTCAAAAAAATAATTCTGAAAATGAATTCTTTCGATTATGTTAACGGGGAAGTATTATCACAATATAATAATGAGAAAATATTATATTCAATAATCTTTTATAATAAAAACCTAACTTCGATCGAATGCAATTATTAAATTTACGATAAAAAATTACTCGTCATTATTCGATGTTTAAAACATTAACGATCTAAATTAAAATATATCAACATTTCGATCAAAATATTTATGAATTATAAAGGTTTTATATATTTTGTTAAAAAACGTAATTTGAATCGTTATCAAATTAAATATTTCGATATATTATTCGAATATAACATCAAAATCATTTATTATTCGAGATCACAAAATCTTAAAATTAATATTCTCACTCGAATGATTGAATGCAAACTTATCAATTTTATAAATAAACGACTCAGACAATAATATCAAATCATTTTTATATCAAATTATTTAAATTTCAATAATATCGAATTCGAGATTAATGCTATTAATAACTCTCTTTTTTATAAAATATTCGAAACGAATAAGATCGATAACGAATGCAATGAAATACGCGAGACAATTATTAATGATAAAGAGAAATTAAGAAATATCACATTCAATAAATATATTATCGCGAACGATATTCTCTATCACAAAGATCGCTTATAAATATTTAAATCAATATACATTATTATTATTCAAGAAATACACGATCAATTTATATATAATTATTCAAAAATCGCTTATACATATAAATTACTTAAGCGAAAATATTATTAAAGAAATATGAGAATAATAATCGTCACATATATCAATAATTATTACATTTATAAAAGAATCAAAGCTCTCAAACATCGTGAATATGATTTATTATAATCATTTTCAATTTTATAAAAACGTTAATAAAACATTTTTATAAA
>WOGZ01000096.1:0-110776 GCA_009733775.1 Alectoria sarmentosa
CAAACATCTCAAACCCCCATCTCAAACCCCACCCATCACAAACCCCACCCTTCTCAACGCCGCCTCATCTCCCCGCATCCTCCAACCCAGCATCCTGCAACCCAGCATCCTCCAACACAAACAGCAACACACCAACACACCAACACACCAACGTCCAAACCACCTCACCACCACACCACCCAATCTCCACTCAAAACTTACAACTCCTACTCCTAACCCACACCACAAACTTCAAAAGTCCCCTCACTCACTCACTCACTCACTCGCCCCTCACTCACTCGCCCCTCACTCGCCCGCCGCTCGGAAAGCCAAATGGTATAAATTTCTACATACAATGCCGCACCGAGTTAAATCAAGCCAAGCTGCAGCCGAGCCGAGCGAAAAAAGAAAAGAAAGGTACAGCATGGACGGGTAGAGTAGAGTGGAATAGAGTAGAGTAAAGTAGAGTAGAGTAAAGTGAAATAAAATAGAGTAGAGTAGAATAAAGTAAAATAGATTAAAATATAAAGTAGAGTAGAGTAAAATAGAATATAAAATAGAGTAGAGTAGAGTAAAATAGAGTAGAGTAGAGTCGAGTCGAGTCGACTAAAATAGAGTAGAGTGGAATGAAGTAAAGTAAAATAGTTCGGAGAGCAGAAGGCGGCGCCACTGGTTCGATGTCTTGTGGAAAAATTCGTGGTTAGGGAGAGTGGAGACTGGAGCGTGGAGCGTGAGGGGCGGATAGGGGGGTGTGTAGGGCAGAGTAAGGGAATGGAGTAGAGTCTGAGGAGGTGAGTGGGAGGGCAGGGTGGTTTGGTGTCATGGGTTCTTGGGATGGAAGAAGGGAAGGGTCTTGGATATGGATGAGAGGGTCTGTTGCTTCTGAATATATTTCTATCAAAGTATCTGGATTCAATTACTCCTTCCTCAACCCCCGCCTCCTTCTGTCCAAGGTTCGACCTCCGGCTCTGGCCCCAGCGGCGTGATGGCCTTTGGGTTGATGTCTCCATGACTCTTGCTGTAGTTTTCCTTGATGTGCTTGAAATCGGTCGTGTCCTTGACCCCGGGGACATTCCAGTACATGTTCTTCAGCCACCGGTTCAATTTTGGGTAGCCATGCCGTATACTCCTGACCATGAGTTTGAAATGTTGTTGGTATATCGTATCGAATCGCACCAGCGTCGTGTAGAGCTTGATGTCTATTTCGGTCGGCTGTGTTGTGCCGAGTATGAAGGAGGTCGAGGATTCGGCTTCCATCTGCTCGAGGCGGTCCAGGGTTTCAAAAACGATCCTGCAGTTCTTCTCGTAATCTTCCTGCGTGTCTGCGAAGCCGGCTTTGTAGACTCCGGTGTTGAGGTTGGGCATCATCCAGCTGTTCACTTCATCAATCTTTGGTCGTGACTCCGGCGGGTAGGTGTCAAGCTTTCTCCTTTCGTCGCCCTCGGGCAAATAGTCGTCGAAAGCGTGGTTCAGCATGCGCATTATATCCTCGCTTTCATTATTCACAATCTGATTGGTCTTCTTGTCCCATAATACGGGTACGCTGTATTTCCCCTTGTAATCGGCGTCCGATTTGAAGTAGACCTCGTGTAGGAACTTGGAGTGGAAGAGATGGTCGATGGTGCTGCCAGGATACTCATCGTCTGTAGTGGGGAAGCGCCAGCCGCCATTGTCTTTAGGGTATGGCTTCACAATGCTCATGGGCAAGAACTTCTGCAGCCCTTTCAACTCCCGTGCTATGATCACTCTGTGCGCAAAGGGGCAGAAGAGGCCGCAGTAGAGGTGATAGCGGTCCGGCTCGAGGGGAAAGGAGGGAGTGCCAAGCTGGTGGCGCCAGGAGCCATCAGTTGGCGGATGATTGGGCATGATAGCGGTTGAGAAGGGTGGTGGGAGCGCGAAGCTGGTTGGGAAAAGCTTGGACGCTGCTATGCGTGATTGCAGTAGTGCTTGTATAGCGGCGCTGCGGAAGGTTGGGCGTATGTACTTGGTAGATGTAGCCTGCTTAATCTCGACGTTTAGCCTATCCAGTCATGCAGCTGGTCAAGGAGCTACAGTCTAATATTTGAAAGCCGTGAATGCCAAGGCAGCGGTGAGGAAAAGGCGTGCTGAAGCAGTAGAGATATAATATACCGCAGCATTAGGTCTTGTCGTTGGCGTAGACTGGTGGGTTGATAGGAAAAGTTGACAGATGATGAAGCAAGCTACCGGGCATGGATCCGAAGTGCCTAGCCGTGTGAGGGTGTGATAGGTTGGAATTGGATCGACAACGGCTTTTGGGGGTACTTTCGGGGGGATGACGGCAGAAGATAGGCATGTGGGAATATGGGACTGGGCAGGGATGTCTTATCTATGCGACAAGCCACCAAAAGTCCCTGCGTCGGCAAGTCAATTGACCAATCACTTTACTTCAAAATGAATACTTGACGAGTAAATGATGAAATGCCATGAGGCGAAAAGTCAAACAAAAATATAAGCCTCTCAGATTATTTGCTACCTATTTTGCCTCTGACCAGCCTCTGATTCCGAGTCCAAGTCGCGTATCCAACACCATCTCATCCCCATCGAGGTCTGTGAGATTGAGAGATTTGAGAGATTTTGCGCATGCAGACACGTGTCAGAGACATGACATCCCTGCTCGAGCCATGCGACACTTTGCCCGATTTCTCTTCGTCCATTCTTCGGATTCTTCTGATTCTTGTCCCCTCCTTGGAATCCGACGCCGGCAATCATGTTAGATATCTGGACAGGCTTTCTTAGTACCCTTCCGTCGCTGCGCTTGCCCGGCGCTTGCCCCGAGATGGGTGCTGGCTCCAGGCTAGATGGAGGGAGCCGCGGACGCCGGTGGCTCCTTGATACGGTAATGACGGTAGATTGGGGGAAAAAGAGAAAAAGAGAAAGCGACCAACGCTTCTGTGAAAACCTTCTCAATACTCCTCTCTTCCCCGTCTGCTTGGCCTTTGCTCTTTTGCTTTCTGGTATTATTGTATATAGACGTTGCATCCTTCCGCTTCTTCCTTTCATTCGTCTTGATCCGATGAGAAGTTTCTTTGCTTTCTGTGTTTCGACAGTCTGCTAATACATAATAATAATAATTGGCGGGGCGCACAGGATCTCCGTTGATTGCAACCCTCAACGAAAATCAACAAGTCTTCTTCTCTCTGACCCACATTTTCCTATCATGCAGTTCATAATTCATCCATAATAAAAAGCAGCTGTCACCGCCCTTACGCCTATCTTTCCTATCCGATTGCCCTTGCTTGGAAAGGAGCAGTGAGATGGGTGATGGGCCTGTCGGCTCACATATCTCATTTCCCATCACGACTGGTGCCACCATAACCACTCGACTGGGTCACTTATCTGCACCTTTTTATCTCCGAGCACACCTTCATTCTCATTTGGAAAAATAATTCCCCTCTACAGCAACAATTAGCCTCGAGTCCGCATAAAATATTAAAACTTCCTTCTTCCCAAAATCGCTACCATTTCCACGACCTCTTCGACTCTCCACTCTCGAGTTCTTCATATCTCGCTCATTTCCCGCAATGGCAACCACCCTACCCACCAGTTTTCTCGTCCCTCGACCAGCCGACCAATGCACCACCACTCCGCCAAATTCTCAAGGACACCAACAATACCCACAGCAATACCTGCCCCTACTCCCTCAACAGCATCCACCTCAACTTGCGCTAAAAGCACCCCTCGGCTACCCTCCTCAATACCCGTCAATGGATCCGAACACCCCCCTCAACATGTCGCCCTCCTCCCCTCACGCTTCTTCTCAATTCCCACCCCTCCTAACCCGCCAACTGCGCCCACCAAAGACCCCCATGTACGTTCCTGCCGCACTGCGCCCAACAGAACGCCCTCACCGCGCTTCCCCCCTCACACCCCCGCGCTCCGTCCACGGCAGCACCGACAGCCTCGACGGCGCAGAATCCGGGCGGCCGATGAGTCGGCACAACACCACCGACAGCCGCAAGCAGGCTTTCCTCGGCAAAGTTTCTGAAGACGGACAATCGCAGACGTCAGAGCAATCCGTACCGACCGCCGATCTCCCCGAAGTGACAGGTCCACCCACGCGCGGGCACTGGAAACCAGACGCCCATGCCTCCATCTGCGACGCGCCTGTCTGCAAGAAATCCTTTGGACTCTTCGAACGGCGGCATCATTGCCGGCACTGTGGGAACGTGTTTTGCGGAAAGCATTCCGTGTGGGAGATACCGCTCGACCAGGACGGAAATTACCATCCGAAGGGGGGGCTCTACAGGGGATGCGGACACTGCTGGGGCATGTACGGGAAGTGGAAAGAAGACAGGGTCGAAGCGGCGGCGCGGGGCGAAAGTCTGGCGCCCAATACCCCTGCGAAAGCTGTGGGCAAGGGGATTGGCAAGAGCCCGGACGACAAGAGGAACAGCATTGCTGCGAGCTTGACGAGGGATTGGAACTGGAGCACTTTTTGAAGCAAACATGTGCATCACCAACTCGATCCAGCATATTTCCGCCCAGCTCGTAACCTCAAGGACCCGGCCTATCGCACAGCCATTGAGTGACCTGACGTCCCTGCACCGCGGCCTGCATTCGCCGACCTTGCCTGAGTCTACCATAGCCTCGAGGACTGTCTACACTTCTCTACATACCAGGTCATTCAACACCTCTCCTACACGCCCTAACCACCCTCCTGGACCCCACCCCAATCACCCCCCCCCTTCTCTCTCTTCTCCTCCACAACAGACAGCAATCAACACCCTTTCCAGTCCAACCAAACCCCAAATCCTCCAGCTCGCATCGATCAACCCTTCTTTCTCAACATTTGCAACGGCGCATCGGTACTTGGGGAAAGCATACATACATACATACATACATACATACATACGCACACGAATGGATTCCATCGATCGAGCACTTGATACCCCCCAATACGCGTTCGCTTTTCTGGAACAACATACTCAATTTTTGTACGGGATGGGCAAGGAAGGATAAGGCAAGGTCGGGACTACGGAATACCGAGTCGAGCATGGGCGGACGATTAGGAGTTGTTGGGGGGGGGGGAGGGGCTTTGATCGGCATTGTGGTGTTAGTGCTTTTGAGCGTGCATTCGGATTCGGCTGCGCTTTGAAACCGTGCATACTTTTCAGGTAGATATTTTGAAATCGTGCATATCCGTTCAGGTATCTATCTACCTGTATCTTAGAAGGTTCAGGCAGAGATAGCGTCAAACGAGAACGAGATCTTGATATCTATGATCCGGCAGATAGCATCAACGAGAAAAATATCTTGATACCTATATGATCCTCAGCAATACTCGGCTGATATGCAGGTAATTGTTCATGGCATATCGTCCAGATAATCTCTGTCGTCGATCACAGGAAGAAAGAAGTAAGCTAGAGTAGAGTGAAAAAAAGGAATGAGAATGTGATTTATAATTGGTTATAGTACCATCACAAGCTACCCAACATAGCTATTTACTACAAGTGAGGTCTACCTGATGCAATAGGTAGTCTCATGCCTCCAGCGCCGGTGCTATATCCCTCCATTTTGTCCTCATACCTTCTGTCTCTGTCAAATCGCAAAAAAGCAGTAGCGTCCACAGGGGGGTATATCGATGCCGCAAAGTCCCCAGGACGCCAAAAGATGATTAGAATTAGTAGGCTGCCTCCGGAGGCGTTGTTTTATATAGCAGTTGGCAAATAGAATGCGGCGAATCGGAGGTCAAGGGTGGATTTAGAGATGGAGATTAGGTGATCACCCCGCCGAGGTAGCCTAGATCATCGACGAGTTGCTCGAGAGCGGTGATGCGGTGCTCGGAGCCGTCATTCCAGCAGTGGACGAGATCCTGCTTGCTGCTTTGTTGAGTGAAGGGCGAAGCACCATCTATTTCCTTGAATGTAATGCTGGGAAGCTTTCAGATCGTGAGTACGGAGGCGTGGTCATGATCGGGAAGACTGTAGCCTTGAAAGCTACCTGATGTAGCATGTGAGTGCTGGGTATCGCCTCCCTGCGGCCGCGGTAGGTATGGCGGCGCTGCTCCCGAAGCAGGGTTGGCCAGCAAGAGATCAAGATCGCCGCTGGTACTCGTGCCCATTTGAGCGAGAGTTTCCGAATCGCGTAGGGGCGGTAGGAATTCGTCTCCACACTCACTCGTGACTGGAGTCTCAGGCTGAGAGAGATGGCAAGGAGACATGGGTCCTGAGAGAGTCGCATTGGAAGCGAGGGAGGGCGAGAAGTTCGCGCTGGTGGCATATGATGCTAAGGATTCGGTGTAGCTATATTTGGAAGAGTAGAAGTCAAGTTCAAGCAATCCAGGGGCCTCTGTTGAGGGGAGATTTTTTGGAGCAGTGGGTTTTTCGTCAAGTGGCACCTTGGTGGGGTTTGTAAGTGTCTCTTCAAGGTCTGGCGCAAGATTGAGTGGGTCAAAATGGGCGCTGAGCACCATGTCACTCCTTTCATCGGCGATAGTCGGCGCGAAGTACGAAAGAGTGTCTCTGAGCTGCTCGGGCAGGGTGTAATAGCTTGATAAGAATGGAGTCTCCGAAGATCGAACTCGAGATGTTGCGTGCCCATACTGGAGCCCTTGCTCTCTTTCCTTTGAAAGAGCCGACTGGCTATGGTCGCTGGATAGGAGCTGCTCGAAGGGACGAGCATTGTTTTCTGGTCCCGTGAGACTCACCATGAAAGCCGTAGGCACTCTTTCCGCCGTAGAGGGTAGTTGAATAGGCAATTCAAAACCTCCAATCCTTGTAGGCGGCATGCTAGGTGCGCGATCAGGCAGCTTCGCCTCTTCAGGGAAGGAATCCGGCCCATCCTGCGTTGTTGGTTGGCTAGCTCGAGGTAAAATCCTGCGAGGCCATACTAGGCCCGATTTCGAGTTTGAACCCGCAGATCTCGTTTGTCGTATCCGGTGGAATACTGAGAGAAGAGAACGTTGCCTTTCCAAAGTAAGTACTGCATGTGTCGTCTTTGAGGTTTGGGGCGCTACCTCTGCCCTGGTTGAGCCATTGCGAGGTACTTGAACCATCAGTCTAGCCGTCTGAGGAAGGTGAACCTTAGGTGCGTGGATGGCTGAGGTAGCAGTAGCGCAGCGAACGCCTGGAGGAAGGTATTTGTCCTTCGGATCCAATGTGAAAACTGCGGAGTCAAGAGAGCTCGATGAAACATTGCGGCTTCCTCCAAAGAGCCCTTTGCCTTGGACGGGGACATCTAACACGTTGACCGTCTGGCCCGGGAGGAGAGGACATAGGCTTGTCGAAGGTTCCGCAGGATCGTGGTACTCAATGTCACCATCGAGGACGTACTGTACACCCCGTTAGCCAAAGCCGTGAGCAATGAGATTCAAGGGCCGAGTGTGGACTTACAAAGTACCAGTAAGTGCCTCCCATCTTCAAGCCTCCGTCACGACTCGTAGATGGCTGGAGGGGGTCGCCATCGCAGGTGATGTTCTCGAAAGTGTGGCATCCTCGCCATTGACCTGGCCCGGTCCTGCGGTCCCTCTTCAGCTGGTATGGCTTGGAGAAGTTGTCCCAAGATCCCAAGATCTCGACAGAGAAGACCGTTGTCGGTGTTTGGCTGTCCATGATTGAGCTTCCGCATCATGAGTGGAAACCATTGTGGGGCTTACAGCATGAAAGTGATGAGAGTAGTCGGGGCCATCACGCCTAGATCGAATGCAAGATGGAGGGACGAGACATGAATGTATTACGGATATACGAGTAGAATCAGAGCATAAGAATTGTAGGACCAGCCTGAAGAAGGTGAAGAAGAGTGAAAGTTGCTCGGCCTCTGCGAAAGTTGAGTGGTGGCGTTGAATGAAAGTAAAGTATCGGGAAGGTGCGAGCTTACAAGCTTTTCGAGACTGTAAATTCTATATCCCCACATCCACCACCATCCACCACCTGGTGCCGAGCACCACGTACTGCGATGCCACGCAAATCAATACAAACGGGAGAGCCCACGGCCCTTCTGTCCTCCAAATTTCAACTGTCAATTACCCCTCGGCACAATGCCTGGGGCAACTCGGCCGACGATAATCTCCTATGCCTCTCACGCCGATACGAAATTCCCGGGTCACGCTTAAGCAGATAGCCGCTCAGAGAGTCCAAGATGCTACCAAATCGTCATCCAACCTCCGGCTGATCGCAGCATTCGTTTCTCGGTCAACATGCAAGAAAGCGAGCAGTGACCAATTGGACGAGTTCCTGGCAGTCGCTGGGGAGTCGGGACTTGCGTCAGAGATCCTTGGTAATAGCAATGAATGGGTTCCCAAATCCCGGCGAACATGGGTGTTTATATACTCGGAGGATTAAAATGGGGGTGGAGAAGAAACTTTGGGAGAGGTGGGGTTTGTGCGCATCTTATGTTTGAACCCCCAGCTTTGCTTTCTGGGTCAGCCACTGAGAAACAAAGAGACCTAGGAAAGCCAGTGAAAGCCAGGGAGGTCAAAAGTGGCGCGCTAAGAACAAAAGATTGGGGGCATCCGGGGCAAACAAGCTTCCATTCACGGCGAATCATTCTCAATATTGAAGCCTAATTGGACGTCCTACCTCATCGGCTTGCCATTCTTGCAAGCCATCTTCAGCTAACCGACGAGACCGAGTAGGATCGTTGTCCCGCACCAGCCAAGAATGAGCTGGCAACGGTCGCCCTTGCGACTCGATTTGCGGATGCGCATTGCATTACATACTGCATTGTCATTGCATGAGATTGACCACGCATGCATTTGCATGTTGCGTCAAGGCCAACGCGTGAGAAAGTGGGAGGCTGGTGATCGCGCGCATCCCTGCCCCTAACTTTACCGCTTTGGGGAATCCTTCTGAATCAGGGTACCGCGCAATCTTAGGCAAGGAAGTCTGTTTATTAGCAAGACCCTGAGTCGAGGTCGCGGATCCTGCTTCGGTGTCGATTGCGAGGCGGTCTCCCTCAAGCCCTTCTTGATGACCGTTCTCAAGGCGTCTGCTCACAGAGCATATCCCATTATTTTGGTATTTGGATGATACCGCCGCAGATCTGGACGAAGAGGCACAGCTGGGGTACTGAGCACACTTCTTTGCCCAAAGAAGAAGCCCAGGGTCGACTTACAGGACGCTTTTCACACTCGCCAACGGTCCTCTTTAGGGCCATCTTGTGAGAGAGACCTACAATCAGTACACAAATCGAATGAAATATCTCTCTCCACATCTCCGTGCGTGAAGTGCGGTCAGTTTGGCAGCAGTCCTCCGGCTCAGGAGCTGCTTGATCCTGTCCTCAGCAAAACACCTGCGATAGATTTTGCAAAGTAGCCATAATAACGACGGAAAACCCACCGAGATCTTCTTCCCAAACAGGCTGAAATGCAATACTTCGGCGTTCCTGATGCTTGTATGCAAGAAGCTCCAGTGGAGACGGCGTTCTTCTTACTCTTGCGAAGCTGCAAATGCTCTGTGGATGTCTTCGAGGTTGAAACAGGTAAGACGTTGCAAGCCATGTGGCTTTTCCCTTGCTGCAGTAGCGTTGTTCCGTATGCACTTCCTGCATATGCGTCTCGTGAAATTTCTGGGGGTCATTTGACCATCAGCAGAATTTCCATAAGTACGTCCAGTGCAGCTGTTCTCCCTTGTTAGTGTTTTGTCTATTGATCTCAAGCCTCTGAACCCCGTCGCAAATTGAACGCTGCAGGGGTCGGACCTGCCTTGACTTCAGGCTCGAGCGTCCCTACAGCTACTGCATCCCCACTACTTGCCCCCGCAGCGAGCTCAAGTAACGGAGAGGTCTTAAGACGGACCAGAACTGGCCCTTGCCTCTACCCATGAGTCGTTCTGCAACTTCCTTCCCGAGTGTGAAGCTCTCGCTGCCGCGGGCCAAGAAGAGGACCTTTTCCCGTACATGCTTCGCCTCCCTCGGAATCTAAACTGCATGCTGCCTCATACATGGGTTATATGCTGGCGCGCAATCCACGTCGTCAAATCTGATAATTCTTACTTCCTGGCTTGCGATGTTCACGCGAGAAAGTACTATCCAAGTAAGTGGGATGATAGTACGAGGAGCCTATGCTCAGCATGCCCTGGTGTGGCTCTACATTTGCTTCTCTTGCTGGAATTGGATTGGCGGTGCTTATGTCATGGTACAAGGGCTACAAAGGTCATACGCAGTGATAAGTAAGAGCGGAGCGGCCTTTTCGTCCGAGGACAACGCACAAGCCGGATCGGCCAACCTCCGAGGCGCCACTGCCCTTGGACGGTTGATGGCAGCCAGCTGTAACTATATTCGCTTTACGATGCTAACATCCACCACCCTCGGACCTCGAAATGGCTTGCGAGGCTTTGGTTTGGAATCCTCTGTCCGCGGCCACTCTGGCGGCGAAGACCGAAGAGTGAAAAGGCGCAATGATGGACATCCTCCGATGACCCAAACTAGTACGGAATTGCTGTTTCGAAGCATGCTCAGCGAAATCATGAATTATAGGTCGCTCATCTTGAGATACGTGGGATGTTGCATGCAAAGGCCCAGCTCTTCGGCGGATGTTGATTGCTAAGCAGTCAGCGTTGCAGATGAGTAAGTAAGTTTTTCGGTTTTCGGATGCTCGCGGAAATAAACGAAGCTCATAAAGTACTCGTACACGATTTTGTTCCATCTCCAGCTTTGGAAACCATGTGGAGAAAGTTGCTTCATCATTGATTGCTAAGGAGAAGGTAGTGCTGGTAGGAATCTTATCGATTGCATCCCCGTGCCGCCAAAAGCCGATGCCCGCAGATTACTAAAATACGGACTACGTCATTTCCCATGAAAACGGCACGGATCTTGAGGCGTTCATCCAGCTCCGCTCTCCACTCTCCACTCTCCACTCTTCACTCTCCACCCAACCCTCGGCACAGCAGCCCAAAAACCCAAATATAACTATAAGAAGGGGAGGCACCCACGCCATCAGCAACAATCCTAAATCACTTGGCCCTTTCAGACGTCACGTACTCCAACATGGGACTCTTTTCGCGATCCAAGCATACGGAGAACACTGATTTGCTAGAGGATAATGCGAATGGAGGCACCCAGGTATCCCCGGACCGTGACAAGGAGGCGGGAGGGTACGATGACTCGCCCGTTAAATTCTTAAGCATGCGATCTCTTGCCATGGGCGTCTTAGTGTCTATGGGTGGCTTTATTTTTGGATACGATACTGGTACGAGCCTTTGAGCGAAACCCAAAGACATACTGCAAGCTTAGAAGACGACTGCAGGCCAGATTTCGGGCTTTCTTCAAATGCACGACTTTCTCAACCGTTTCGGCGAGGACCAGGGAAACGGCAATTACGAATTCGGTAACGTCCGGTCTGGATTGATTGTCGGCCTGGTCAGTCTCTCCCCATAGACTCACAGCAGATGTTACTGATATCTGCTAGCTCTCTATCGGCACTCTAGCTGGTGCTCTCGCTGTCGCTCCAATTGCGGATCGCATCGGCCGAAAGTACTCCATGAGTGTTTGGTCCACAGTCTTCATCATCGGCGTCATCATACAAATGGCTTCAGAGACCTCTTGGGTGCAAATCGCTGTTGGTAGATTAATTGCGGGTGCCGGTGTCGGTGCTCTCTCAATAATGGTCCCCATGTACACCAGCGAAACCGGACCCCGACAAGTGCGCGGAGCGCTCGTGAGTACTTACCAGCTGTTTATCACAGCAGGGATATTCACCGCCGACGCCATCAATTTTGGCACAGAAAAACGCCCCAATTCTGGCTCCTGGCGCATACCAATGGGCATCGGTTTCATTTGGCCTCTCATCCTCGGCTTAGGGATCCTTTTCTTTCCGGAATCCCCCCGTTATGCATATCGCAAAGGCCGCGTAGACGAAGCCAGGACAACAATGGCCAAATTTTATGGCGTCTCTGAAAATCATCGCGAAGTTCAACGTGAAATTGGCGAAATCAAAGAAAAGCACGACCTGGAAGTCTCCCTAGGCAAACGACCATGGATCGAATTGATCACTGGCCCGCGAATGGCCTATCGGACCGCTCTTGGTATCGTTCTGCAAGCCCTCCAGCAATTAACAGGGGCGAACTTTTTTTTCTACTACGGAACCACCATATTCAAGGCCACAGGTATCAAGAATAGCTTCGTGACAGCTATGATCCTTGGCGGCGTCAATTTTGGCATGACATTCTTCGGCCTTTACGTGGTCGAGCGTTTCGGTCGTCGCAATTCTTTAATTATAGGTGGCATTGGCATGACAGTCAATTTCCTAGTCTTCGCCTCCGTCGGCTCCTTCGCGCTCAATAACGTAGATCCCACCGCCACTCCTGCTGCTGGCGCGGCCATGATCGTTTTCGCCTGTCTCTTCATCGCCTTCTACGCTACGACATGGGGTCCGATCATCTGGTGCATTGTCGGCGAGCTTTTTCCGTCTCACTATCGCGCTCGCAGCATGGCATTGGTTACCTCTTCCAACTGGACATGGAATTTTCTAATTGCTTTCTTCACGCCGTTCATCATTGGTGATATTGGATTCAAATACGGATACGTGTTTGCATCATGCAATTTTGCAGCTGTACTGATTGTGTATTTCTTTGTCTGCGAGACGCAGGGCAGGACGTTGGAGGAGATCGATACGATGTACATTAGTGAAGTGAAGCCGTGGAAGAGCAGCAAGTGGGTTCCGCCGAGTACGAACAGGGAGGCGCTTGTTGATAGGATGGCTTATGGGAATGGGGTTCTGGATGGTGGGACGTAGGACCTGATGTTTGTCTCTTCTTTTAGGAAGGACATTATATACAACATATCACGCTCAGAACCATCTGTCATTATTACTGCTCTGCTCGC
Source organism: Alectoria sarmentosa (assembly GCA_009733775.1). Lineage (NCBI taxonomy): Eukaryota > Fungi > Ascomycota > Lecanoromycetes > Lecanorales > Parmeliaceae > Alectoria > Alectoria sarmentosa. Next base: position 12,760 of record WOGZ01000096.1, read on the forward strand.
TTTCTGGTACTGAACACCTCAGCACGACAAGCTGCGAAAGTGTCAAAGCTAAAACCATTACAGTACACATCCAGCAAGGCCATACTTCTCGGTTCCTAGTCACTCCATTCAGAACCTCGGTTACTCGTCGTTAATTTCAATCGAAGGCATCATTGAAGAAAGTCACGAGGAGCATATACACAAAAAGCACCCCAAGGTACCATACAAAATTCCATCTCTCATCCTCTTATAGGCAGTGATCTTGTGCTGTAAGGGGCTGAGAGTCGTAGGACTACTGGGATGTTACTAGTACCAGCTGAGTGCTTAAACAAACGATTAGAGATACTTGATCGGATATTGCCCTTATCCTGGAACTGTGCGCTGGAACTGGTGCCTAGAACTTGCGATGTCCGGATTCTAGCCCCAATGTGGCCTTCCACACAAGGTACCGAATCGACTAGCGTAACTCGCTTAGCCCTGGAGAGCCGCATCTGTAGGTAGCTTCCAGCTTGGAATCGCAGACCCAGCCTGTCACATCTCTTTCTCTCTTTCTGTTCTCCAAAGATCTCCTAGTATTGCGAACAGAATCTCATACCTCAAGCCTCGTTTTCTCAAACATCTATCAAGACTACGAAAACAGCCCCTCGATCCTCTCAGATTACGAGAGCCGTTTGTGACACCGGTTCCGCAAGCTTGAAAGCAACGCCTTCCACCAACCAAATCACAACATGGCGTTCTCAACAGCATCAATCAGTCAGACCCTGCCTCCTCTTCTCGCATTACCCACGGAACTCAAGCTAGAGATAATCTCGCACCTCCCTCACGATCCGTACCCATCGCTGGCCTGTTTACGTCGCACACACTCCTCTTTTCTCGACCTCATCCCCAAGGCCCACATTATGCTCCAAACTGTCCGCAAACGAGCTCTGCAACCAACTGCTCAAAACCGAACTCGAACACGCATACCTCCTGCCTCTCGGCCACTACCCTTGCTACGTTTGCACAAGAGTGCTGCCTCTCAATGCGTTTGCCATCAGACTAGGGCGCCACTCCGACCGCGATGACTACGAACCGTATTCGCGCACTCGGTTCTGCACAGACTGCTCAATGCTGAAAAAAAGTTGCTGCAGGGAACCCTTTACTGAATACAGGAGGCCATTTATCCAGTCACTCATTTGGATCGCTGAGACGCTCGAACACCTACCTATGCCACCTTTACGCCCTCGGCTACGTTCCGTCACTGGTATCGACTGGGGTACACAGAAAGTGGATCTCGAGGTAGCGGGGCACATGAAGAAATTTGTCCAGCAGGCGCTGGATACTTGCGATAAAGCATCATGGCCCCATTTTCGAAAATGGACTGGAATTTTCGAGATTTTGCGATCTCAGTGGTAGCTTCTTCGTATTTCCAAGCTGACATTGTCGGGAAGGCCGGTAGTATCGGGCGACAGACCTTTGTACGCATCCATGAGCTTTCGTGAGGGACTCTGATCTTTTGACGGGAGTCGATTTGGGCCGATAAAGAAGAGACGGAAGGGGCGTTGACTCTTAGGAGAAATAGGAGAATGGCAGTCTAGAACACGGAGCTGATGACTCTCATGCGCCGTATGAAGTCTACTTGAGAGATTTCTTCGCAAAAGGATACTAAGAACACAACACTACTCCCTCCATTCCTACACTCCATGCACGCATTACATGAGAAGACGCGCCAGAGCTTCAATCGCAAGCTTCGCCTAAATCATACCAGCACACCTCTCCCAACAATCTCCACTGAAAGAAAGGATCTCTCCCTGCAGCTCCCTGGGGAGACTTTTAGGACTGAGCACCTTTGGGCCGTATGACTGTCATTATTCAGCATGGAACCATGTTTTGGCTCAAGGAGGAAAGTGGAAACATTGAAAACTCAGACCATCTCATGCAGCACCGTAGCGAGCATCTGATTGCAAAATTCTTCCACCACTACAGCCCCAGTCGGAAAAGATGGACTGCACATTCAGCTAGATTTAGAGATTTTCCCTCGCCAAGATATGGGGCGTGGGCAATACACTGTCGGTTCAGGAAACTGATAAAAACGCTTCTGGATCTGCCCAATTTATCCATACGTGTCAAGATGGCAGTGTCTAAATCACAGAACGTCTTGATGGCGGTATCAGGGCCCTTGGAACCATGACACAGATCGTCTAACATCGTTAGTAGGCGGTCAATGGCCTCATGCTCTTTAGCAGACGGAGATATGTGTGAGTCATTCTGCTCAAAGATGTCTCTTGATGCTGTCTTGATGCCGACCAACGTCACTCTGTTAAGTTAAGAGAAAAATGTGGCTCTCAGCTCTGCTAGGTCCAGTTTTCTGGAGGCTTGCCCAAAGATTCCCCTGTATGCATCTAGCTCTCGTTGCGTGCACGAGTAATCTATTCCCGTGTTTGGAGGCATTTCCCACGAAGCTTCCTCGAACAGCTCTTTTGGATCCCTGATAGTGACCTATTTGATGTCGGACCGCCGGCGTGGGCCTCTGTGTGCTGGATTTGCTGGATTTGGACGCCTCGATGGCGATCATATACTGCTCAGTGTTTGCACACTCGAATGCACACATCACACATGTTGCGTCACACTGGTGGGTACTGCACAGAGGTTCACGACGTAGTTCCTACGGAAACCCCTCACCTTTCTCATACCTATGACGTGGATACTTCTCATCAGGATAGCCGGTGAGCGAGAGGCCAAACAGTTTCTGCGCCCTCTTTTCCACAGCATAGTACCTCGTGCCGAAATTCTTCCCATGGCTTGCGCATTTCAGCATCTCCCGTTCCAGAAGCTGAGTGTGCGCGTCCGCATGGCTGCCTCTCATCAGTACATTGTACACACTCAAAAAGTCAAGGAAGACGTGTTCAGGAAGAAAATTCTCAAACTCACCACATCTCATGCAACGCCGTAGCGAACATGCGCTCAAAAGGACGCTGGTGATCGAGCAGGATGGTGTCCGCGTTCAATCTTATGGCACATTTTCCTTCGCCCAGGAAGACGGTGGTGCCCCATGTAGTGCAGCCGGGCGCGGACCAGTTTGGCAGCCAGCGGACACAGACGTGACCGCGAAGCCGACCGCGGAAGAAGACGGTGTCGAGGTCGCAGAAGGCTTTGATGATGAGGTCGGCAGCCCAGGAGCCACGACGCCCGGCAGCTATTGCTTTGGAAAGGCGCTCTATCGCTTCCGTTTCTAGTTTGCCTGGGTTTCGGCGCAAGTCGTTCTGTTTGAATATGTCCCAGCATGCTTGCCTCGGGGCAATGAATGGTCCGTGGTTGGGTCGTGTGAACCACTTCCTCCGACACGCGTTGCGATCTCCATGGTTGTCCTTTGGGTACTCTTGTCGAGCTGATCCTCCAGTCGCATCTAGGTCGCTTTGCGTGCAAGTATAGTCAGCTCCCGAGTCTAGGCACACATCTCTGAAGGCATTATCGTGGAGCTCCTGTCGCGACTTAGGCGAGGCTGCCGTTCTGCTCGGATCCCGACGAGGAGGTTTGTGGGGCGGGTGCTGCTTCGGGGCTGGATGACGGTTGTCGTCATGGGCATAATCATGGCGTGGGTATGACGTGGAGTCCCCCTTGAGGCCAAGCAAATCCCACGCTCTTCCATTCACAGCATAGATCATCGTGCCGAAGTTTCGACCATGGCCATCCGCTTTACCCATCGACCATCCCGTCGGGCCAAGCTCCAGAGCCCGAACTCGCTCGTAAGCATGGCTGTCATGATGCATTAGCGGACCATATCAACTGTCTTGGAAAAACATCCAGCTTACCACATTTCATGCAACTCAGTAGAGAACATCTGAACGAAACTCGACCCATCGCTGGGTAGAAAGAAGATACTGTGGGCGTTCAAATGGATCACACACTTTCCATCTTCCAAGTAAGAAGTGTTGGCGAAGGAATCTTCTTTGAAGAAGCGATCGGGCTTCCAAGTCAAGCAGACATGTCCTTTGAGCCTGCCACCGAAGAACACCTTGTCGAGATCGCAAAAGGCCTTGATCGCTAGATCTGGACCCCAAGGTTCCTGGCCAGCGTTATTGAATCCCGTTTTCAGGCGATTGATAGCCTCGTCTTCAGCCGCCGACGGCGTTCTCTTCGGATTGTTGTGATCGAAGATTTCTCGTGCTGATACTCTGGCGTCGATAAAGGGCCCATTGTTTGGATGAGCAAACCACTTCGTCTTGTTCTTCAAATTGCCTGCGTCCAACGCCGTTTGCCGATTTGCACCTCCAGAAGCGTTCAGCTCTTTTTGCGTGCACGGATAGTTCGTCGCTGTGTTTGGAGCGATATCATACAAGGCCTCGTCATATAGGTCCTTGGCCTTCCTATGAAAGACTCGGATTGTGCCTCGGTCGTGGAATTGGTAGCTAGTGCCTGGACCTGATGAGTGTGGAGTTTTTCTACCGTCGCTGACAGGTCTGGGAGAAGCAAAGTCTTGCCTGTAAGTATCTTCAGGAGGCTGCCGGTCAAAACCATGAAGCCAGTGCCTTCGTATGGGGTCGGAGGAACAGGGCGACGACTGTGGTCCCTGCATCTCTATTTCGCTTGTTCCGCAGACAGGTGAAACGAGGCCCATGGGTGGCCCTGTATTAGTACTGCTTTCAAGGTTTGAACGCCAGGGATCGTTCCCGGGTGCGTATATCCGTAGAGGTTAAGTGGCAGCTCGAAAGGAGCAGCAGGGTTACTGCGATCCCAGTAGAGAAGATGTGAAGCAGTGTACTTGAAACAACTTGTGACGAGAAGTGTCAAGCATTTGCTATGCGTGTTTGGCGAGTCCTTGCCTCCCGGATCTGATTGGTTTCCCCGAGCCGTGAAACGGGAAAATGGACATAACACTTTCTCCCTTTCTAATCTCGGCATGCGGTGTAAGCCAGTCATTTGGGAACGGATGCATTTGTCAGCTGTGTTGAGAAGTCAAACAAATCAAAGCGATGGCGCCGGAAAGTGTTAACTTAGGGGCATAGGGTAAACACAGGTTGCGGATCGATATTCAAGGAGAAAACATCGGATGACGCAATCTGTATGTGATCCATCAAACAGCCACAATAACACGCCTCGTCATCTTCGTTTCTAGTATACATGATTTCGCCATGTTTAACAAACCATCCCATCAAACGTTAACCCGCTCTGACGCTAGCCATCTTGTCTGTTGTGTTGAGTGGTCCCGAAAGACCACCAGTCCCAACGAGCCCAAGGACGGTCATCAGCGGTAACTTCAAGTACTCGTGCAGGACACTCTTTTTTACCTTCTCCGAGCTGACGGATAGCTATAGTCATTGTAGCCTTCGCCTCTGTGTATCGCTCCCACGTGAATCTCCCGCCGCGCTCTTTCGTGCACGGCCAGAATCTTGGTGCCAAAATGTCGGCCGTGCCTGTTGCTCTCAAAATTCTGCGACGCGACCTGGGTGAATTCATAGGCGTGGCTAACACTTGTCAGCCGAAAATCTACGTCGGACGTCCGGAAGCAAGTCACTTTGACGCTACTTACCACATCTCGTGCAGCATGGTGCGCCACATCTCCTTGAAAGTGCTCAGTCGGGTGCTAGCGAATATGCCATCGGCATTCAGACGTATGACCGCTTTCCCACCGCCCAGATAATCCGTACGGCCGTAGTAAAGCCTGTGTCGACTCGGCGGGGGGAACGAGGACGCCGATCTCCACTGGACGTAGACATGGCCTCGGAGTTGGCCAAGGAAGAAGACGCGATCGATATCACAGAAGGCCTTGATGATGAGATCGGGGGTCCAGGCTATGCGGTTCGCGAATACACCAAGCATGACATCCTCGAGGCGGCAGATAGCATTGTACTCTGTGCGACTGAGGTTCCGCCCCAAGGCGTTATAGGCTAAGACTTCTTGGGATGCCTGATGGGCGCTCACCGTCGTTCGAGGTTGATGGCTGGGGGTGGTGGCGTCTCGCAGTTCGCTTTCGGTACAAGGATAGTTCGTCCCACGGTTTCGTTGAATAGGCTGGAAGGCCAGGGCGCGTAGTTCCCCTCGAGCCCTTGCATGGAAAGTATCCGGCAGAGGCGGGTTGCGCGGTATGTGTACGGGCATGGCTGCATAAGTATCAGTTTATGTTTGGACAAGATTGGGAGCAATTGTGCTTGGATTTGAAGGCCCTTGCTAAGTCCGGAATGAACAGGCATGAGACTGGCGACCAGATGATTTAAATAGGGCCACGACAGAAATACCATTCTACCGTGTCGTTTGGTACCGGTGTACACAACTGGCCGGCCCATGGCAGTTTCATCCCGACAATTGCATCAGTCGGGCTCGAGACAGAGATATTGGCGCGATGCTCTACGTGGCTCCAGTAGGAGGTATTGTTGTATCGGAAGGTGGGGCCTCGTGACGCCTAGGGAGTGCGGCCGTCCTTTTGGCCCAATAAGCTCCTTTCTTCGGCTGCCTTCGCGCATGACTTCGTATTTGACTCAAGGCGCTCCCACAGCGGCTCTGGTAATCCGTGGACAAAGCACAGCCGTAGGAGCTCAAGCCTATCATTGCCTTAATCCAGAAATACGGGCGTTCGAAGTGTGGTCATGCTACCAGGCAGAAGATTAAAAATCTCGGTGTACCGTCGGCTGAGTAGCGGGAACCTGGTACGTGTGCACTGTCTGCAGAATCTGAGACGAGAGTACACCTCCCCCCTCGACGTCAGTCAAAGGTAAATTCGAGAAGCTAGCTCTAAAAATTGTCGAGAAAGCAATCAAGACCCAGCCGGGAATGTTGTAGGTGTAGATTATGGGGAGGAATAACAGATACAGTTTGCCGATCACTATCAAAGAATAGAACAATTGAGCAGGAGCCGCAAGTAAATCTGAATATGTTGAACCAAGCACTCCTCTCTCGAACCGTAGAGTAGATCCTCATCATTCGCTAATTTTGGAATGAGTGCTCTTCGACGCCGAAACAGCCACAACACGTTCTGTATCGGCCTGAAGCTTGGCATTCCTTTTGTGGTTGTGGAAGTAAGTTCATTGGGTGCTGAAGAGGAAACGGGACGCGTCAGCCATTTCTGTCATAACAGGCGCACTCTCCTCCAGCTGTTGCGTTCAACAATCTCATCAACGGTGTGGTTGGCACTCACATAACGTCCACTAGGATGGCCATGGAAATGAGTGGCCGCCTCGATATCATTCTGTGTACACGACTACCGCGTTCCCCTGTCCGTGTTAAAGTTCCTGCACGCTGCGTCAAACAGCTCCTGGCGAGGAATGAAAGGTATAGTTCCAACTCGTGATGGCATTTCTTGCTGCAGTGCCGGGCTTGCTAGTTCGAGACAGGGTTCGTTTGGGACTTGAGACTTGAGCGAGATATAGTATATATATAGTGTTTGAGAACACTAAAGCTTAGCAGAGTCACGAATGTAGGCGGGTAAACGTGTTAGAAGGTCCCAACGTGAACGTACCGCGGTAGAGATCCTGCATTTCGGGTCTGATCGCGCTCAATAGACGTGAGTGTTGTGTTAATGGTCGGGAAAGTCACGGTCACCGGATGACAAGAAAGGCATATTGGTCCAATGGATGGCTTCCTATTAGTCGAACGGCCGACAGCAGATCAACAAGGTGAGGTTTTAAGCACCATGATCCTGCTCTAGTTTCATTAGCATTGAAAACCCGAGATACGACTAGATTTGCAGAGATCCTGGCCACGAAGCGTGAGCTCATGAGTCTCGTTATGTCGCAATTCCATAGGAGGTAATCCCTGCAGATGTCTTGAATAGACACAAGAATTTGTAGACTTGGTCGTGCTGTAAGCCATGCGGAAGGAGATGCGAGAATGGCGCTGGACCAGGAAGCGAAGTCTTCAACTATCTACGGACCTGTGCATAGATGATGTGTATCCTAGTCAAGCTTCTTCCTATGAAGGTAAACAAGGCTTCGGAAGCTGTCAGGCAACTGGGCACCATGTCGCCTCACTGGATAATGACTACCGACCAGTGATTGTGGCGGGGTGCACTCAGTCAGGTGACAGCGGAAACAAGAACAGAATGTTTAACAGGGTACGGTTCCATCCGAAAGATCTGCATGAGTCTATGAATTACATTACCTCAATGTATTAAAGTAATGTTCAAACAGTGAACTTTCAGCCTTACGGCCAATTGATCCCAAGGCGTGAGCGGCTGTGAGGAATCATGATCCGGGTGCAGGCTCAGACCCTGACACGTGATCACGGCTCTTCAGAGAAAATAAGTCGGCGACGGCGTCCGTTGTGGATCTTGTCCATGGAGCCTCCATTCCTACGAATAGATTATCAAACGCTGACTCCTATTTTCTATAAGCCTTGCAGGCGCCTTCCTTAGGAAGTCTCTATTACTATCTTTTAGCCGCCAAGGAGTGTCCAAATTGAAGGAAGTTGAAGCGGGGCTCCTTGGTATCACAGAAGATCCCAAGCCCGGAAGGAGAAGCCAAGCGACACAGACCTACTTGGGGCGATACTACGCTGAAGCTAAAATATTAACGCTTCTGCATGCTCTTTTTGTGAGCTTTTCAGAGCGTACCCAGAGACATGATAGAAGTCAGGGTCAGTACAGGGTCGACCTCGAAATATCCGAATCAATGCCTCGTAAGGTATCTCGAAGCTGCAGCCACACTTATACTTCAGTCAACTTTCGCTCGTTTTTCAACTGCTCGTCTCTCGTACTGACGATACTTACTGTGCCGATTAAGCTTCGCTGTGACGGAGCAAGATAGCTCGGAGCCAAGTCAGAGGTCACAATTACTCAGCTTCCAAAGACCCAAGCCACCAAAACAAATGAGGCCCCCTGCTACTAGTGTTACAGATGTTTCTGCAACGATGAAACGGCATACTATTTACCTGCCTCGAACTTTTCGGCAGGCAAAGAATAGCTCAATGGGAGGAACTTTGAGAGAGAACAACAAATTCGCCAAAGAGGGTTGTTCTGGGTCCTCTATCTACTGCTCACTCCGCCCATGGAACACTCAGGCAGCATAACACTACCTACCTTCAGAAACAACCGCCATCACACCTGTAGTCCTGCTATACACTCGCCGTCCCTTCCTCCTCCTCGGCCCTGGGCCTGCGATTCTCCCAGGAATTCTCCAAGGCACCCTTACTGTCTGATTACCTATCTTGACAAGAACTTTGATGATTATTTTCCCTACTTCAATAAGTTGCCTCTTACATTCGCCTCATACTCCTGCTCGACGGACAATAAGGAGTTACAAACAGACACAAAGGAACTGAGTCTGGAGGAAAGCATGCTATATAATAGAGCTGCTTGGGTTATGGTGAAGGGGCGAGTGAATAGACAGGGAAAGGGGCTTAGGCAACGTGGTGACGAGTACAGCACTTGATGTGCGTGCTGCAGCTATACCTTCAAAAATGATGACGAAGCGCTGAGCTCTAGCGACAACCTACATTGTCTACCTACAGGGAGTCCATGCATACGCAGAGATTCTACGAATGAAAGATCGGGGACCGCCGACGAATGGAGAAGGCTTAGACAGCAAGCAACGGCAGGAAGTCGAAGTAGATTGCTGCTTGATGCGTAATTTTGCTAGGCTGACTGTGAAGCTGCAGAAATGTAATAAAGATCGTGCTTCGAGATCGGTATCTAGCAGGCTAGTTGATCAGGTTTTCCTGCGAGGCAATCATACGACGATAAGAGCATGAGAGCTTTGGGCCAGAGACCAATGGCAGTCAAAACTCGTCATGGCCATAGAACACGCAGCTGAGGATACACTGGCTCTGGGATTGTGCCCAGAGCTGCTGCAGTGAGAGTGTTAAACGAGGCAGATCCATCGTGGCACTCACCAATCATTGTCCAACAACGGATGGTATGAAAGGCGTGTCCTACACATTTGAGGCCGAGATCTTTCCCGACACGAGGGGATCAAGGATCTAGTCAGAGATTAGGCTTGTCGGAAAGCGCAAGGGGCCTGCTTACATATTTAGGAAATTGATGCGCACCTTCGTATCCTCAGCAGCGACTTTCACTACATGAATTATATATCCAACGACGACGGCTGTAACAACATGGTCTCAATGATTTTGATACATTGTTTCATGATGGATTGGATGGGTCGTTAACGATGGGGATGGTTCAGAGGGCGGCACCGAAAGTACTGTGCCCGAAAGTCCTGCACAGTACTTTCGAAAGGCAGCCCCGTAGCTAAAGACCCTGCGCATAGGCGGAACTTAGGGCCTACTTGTGGGCTTAATGGGCGCATGGGTCCTCAAGCGGGGGTCGCGTCAAGTACGAATCCGAAGCAGCTCTAACCACATTGTCCCAGACAACCCTCGGGGCGGGCGATATCGGAGAGATCTCGGCGCAGACGTTTTGGCGCCTAGGGATTTTGGTACCTGCCTCCGTAGAGTAAAGTGAAATAGTATGCGAAAAGCAGCGAGGACTTCTAGTGGATTGAAGTTTGAAGACAGAGATCGAAGGTGCGTACTTAGAACGGCTGCGGCCGATCCAATTCTAGCGTGCTTTCCACCTTTTCTATCCTATCGGCTGACAGGGTTCAGGATTCAAGAGTTTGCCCTGAGGCCAAGACATTTTGAAGCTGTGACAGGGCGCCCGATGGTCCAGACCACCAAATCGAACTATTAGTCCTTGATGGTCTGGACTAGTCTAATAGACTAGTAGTCCGGACAGGTTCATGCTACTGAACGGATTATCATGGACTGATTCAATAATATAAACGAACGGTCTAAATCAATAATCCAGATGATCCATTTTGACTGCTGCATATCTGAGCATGATAAACGTATATTTAATAACAATGATATAGGGCTGATGTGATAAAACTAACTGAAAACAATTTTTTTTTTAAAGCTTAGCATATTAATGTCATATTATTATTTGATAATTACATCACCATAACACATAGCGATAATGAATTCGATTTATCAAAGGCCCTTATTATTGTTTCGACTCCATTTACCCTCGCTATAAAAATTACGACCTTTTCACATCACCTCGCAAAGCAAACACGAAATATATCAACTCGAAAAAAAATGATACTCAAAATGTCATTCAAAAAACGACTTACTATATTTATCTTATAAGTTTTAAACAATTATTCGTCACTCGCTATTATCTTTATTAACGTTATAAATTCATTTAATAATAATAAAAACGATAATGAAATGAAAGAATCGTTCGAAGTTTTTACATTAATTTTTAAATTTAACGTCTCTTAAGCATTAAAGCCTTTTTTCAAACGATCAAAAATTAAAATCTCTCATATTCATAATCACATTAATATACGAAATAATCATTTCGTTTATAATCGCTATTCGAGGGTTTATAATATCATTGATGATACAAAAACAATTATAAAACATTTGAAAAAAACACACTTTATCGATTTTACGATTAACGATATAACTAAGAAAAGAATAAAAAAAAAAAAATTATTAATGCAATCATATTTCGTAATATTAAAATCAATATCAAAACGAAAAAAAAGAGAAAAAAGAAAATCATAAATCGTGACCTTAATAAGATTATTTTAAAATATTTATTTCTACGATGAATCGCTTTTACGAATATATCTTTCAAGATAATCAAACATAAAATCTTTCGAATTTATATAAAATATATCAATTTCGTTATCAATCGAATGCTTTCAAACTTTAATTTCATTATCAAAATACACGTCGAATGTTTATTTGTTAAAAATAAACAACGATTACGTTATATGCTAATCATAACATTATCAAATATTTATATTATATGCGATATATAAATTTTATTAAATCATCTTAAACTATTAGCAATACTCGATCATTTCATCAACGAAGATTCAAAATTACGCGTTATTATTCTCGCTCTTATGAAGCTATAAAAAAAACATTTAAATTTAAATCAAACGATAATTATCTTAAATGTGCTCAACGATTACGAAATACGCAACAAATTAAAATATATGATCATAAACAATGTTAATTTTAATAATATTTTCATTAAGACAATTATTGATATTTTATATGAAGAAGAAATGCTTTATAATTTTCTATAACGACGTTTTCGATATAATAATCATATTATTAACCTAATAATTTAAGCCTTTCTCTTTAAAAAAATCGTTAATAATTATAAATATTTAAAAAATTTAACGCTATCTCTTTTCGATGCTCAATTAAATCAATAACGCAAATTAAAATCTTTCGATAAACTTTATAATATCGTAATTTAAATCATGAAAAGTTCATAACGTATATAACTCTTTTTGAAACGAAACGATAAATTGATGTCACATCGTGATAATAACATCAAATGAAATTCATAATATAATATATTTGATTAAATTTTATAAAGAGTCAAAAAGGTTATTATAAAAATCACGAATGAAAAATCTGAATTGTCGAAGAATCTATTAATCGCTAACGAATGAAAAACACTCAATCACATTCGTGATTTTTTATAAAACTTTCACGATGTTATAAAAACAATCAAAGATCATATTGCTACTTTGAAACGAGTTTTTCTTATTATAAACTTTCTAATTAATACATTTAAAAATGTCATCAAAAAATTCGCTGATCACGAGTTTATGAGAAAATCTCTTTAAATTAAATTCACGAAGTTATTAAAATAATAAAATTATCGACTTATATCGCGACAATTATACTTGATTTTATTATTAAATAAACGTATTTTAAAAAATGAGATTTCGAATAATAATCGAATATAAAGGTTATAATAAAGAAATTTTGAAAAATCAAATATCGATCATTCATCGACTTTATTAATTATTTATTTATAATCTTTATTATTATCTTAAAAATCGATAACAAATATTTATTATAAATAAATAAAAAGCGAATATTTCAACATATCGATAACGAATTGAATTAATATATACATAATTCATTAATTCTTTCGAAAAAAGATCGAATAATATTCGATTAATAATTGAATTTATATCAACGTGCTCAATATTTTTTGCTATTAAAAATGATTATTAATATTTATTTCATATCTGTTATATTTTCAAAATCAAAATATATTTTTTCTAAGATTAAACATACGATATCAGATTAAAGAATTGATTTTAAAATTATTATTATGAAGTTATTTGTGAAAATGATTCGACTATCACTGAGTCATAAATTAAAAGAATCGAGAGTATCGCGCTTCATAGCCGATACGCTTTATTTGATTCTATAAAAACCTGCTATACCCTCGCTATAAACTATTAAAACGATCACGCTCTGACATTATTAAAATGTTTAAAATCATAATTTCGATTAAGCATTTTTACGAAGCAAGATTTATATATTATCATCAATATTATAAAAAAAGGGACTATAAAGATTATAAACGATTTGAAAAAGTCTTTAAATCAATAAAACGGACGGTTCAAATGGAATTTAAACGATCCGATCGTATAAACGAATTACGAACCGTTTATATAGCTTCAAATGTGTTACGAGCGTACCCTACTCAGCCCTACTGCCTACTCAGCCCTACCGGGCCTATCGGCCCTAGCGTGGTTCAGGGACCTACATGTAGGCCTTCCTTCCTCTACATAATTCCCTAGACTTATTATCCTCGTTACATACACCCATATGACCTCAGACTCTATGCTGGTCCTGACAAAATGGACCAATTCAGGCCTTTGGACGGACGGTCTGAACCATCGGACGCCCTGAGCTGTGATTACATAGAATTTGCTGTCCATTCTCTACTGGAAATGGCCCAGACTATATACTACTCTATCGCATATATCTAAGTATAAGGTAGGTTCTAGCGAGCTCGAAGCGAGTCGCTTAGCAAGCCGATGATATGTAGGGCAAGCGTAGCCGAAATATCATAGAGCCCAGGCACCGATGGGATTCCTGGCATTGGATCTTATCTTACCCCTTTGAAGTCGAAGTCGCGACGCCGAAAATCGCCCCCAATATGATGCCTCGACAAAATGTAGGAGAGGATTCGCCCACTTGTATTTCGACGCTTTTCAGGGGCCTTGGGGGATCGGGCAACATCCTTCCCGTGACTTCTTGGACTGTGTAAAGAGATATTGAAATGGCACTGACCTATGGGGCCACGCAGTGTAGATCTCGCTTACCTCCGGGAAAAAAATGTCACAGACTCACAAAACTTAGGCCGTGGGCAGTATGACGACCGCCATCCTTGGCGCAGCACGTATCTACTTTCCCGAGCGATTTCCTCTCTTCCTAAACGTCATTTATTTTCCTCGTATATCGTACATCGCATGATCATCACTGGAACAGGTGGCTATGCATGAATGTGATTGGAGCGTCCCAATGCCAGGGCCAGCAGCAAATAGAGGCCTGAACAGGCAGATTGTCGTGCCCCAGCGCTAAGGAAAAACTCCCATATCTGTACGACATGACCTGGAGTATGTAGCTATCTATATACAAATTTATGTGACTCTGAAAGAGAAGAATATTCGAATAAAGAAGAAAGAAGGTGGGCAACAAGCCTGTATAAGGCAAACGACCATGGGCCTGGACCATGCCCATGGGACAGTGCAATTGCCATGTCCATGTCCATTGCCATGGTAGATGGTGATGATGACCTACAAACCTCACAGTCCAACAGGCCGAATACGAGGATCATTAACCTACAGTCCTACTGTTTTGACTCATAAGGAGAACGCGATTGTCGCGGGTATTTTCCAGCAGACAAGCCGCGAATATTGTACAGATGGCAAAGACCCCAGTTGAAATCTAGTGTGTCCGAGTCGCAAGAACGCTGCTTTGAACCAAACACCCTCTCATCGATCGTGAGGGATAATAAGGTGGGAAATCTAAGCGGATATTTCGCATATCGCTTGCCTTTCGAAATAGTTCAACTATTCTTCCGACCCGTCAGTCCTCAATGAAAAGCATCCGCCAGACGAAGATGTGATTTTGCAGGTTGCTGCTCTCCAGCGCTGAACCGTCAATGGATATTTAGCCTGTCATGCAGATTCCCTTTGTCTGCTTCCTCACCCTGTCTACTCTAGTGTTGAGCCAGATATTGACAGCCGCCACTATCCTCACCCCGGGTGATAACGCCTCCGCTCTTGTTGCTCTAACGGCTGGTTTGAACAAATCAACCCTCGGCATTCCTGAACCACCGCCAGGTTTTGATCTAAATTACGAAATAGGAGGGCCCAAGCTTCGCATAACGTCATGTCTTATGAATACCATAGCCACACTGAAGGAACTGGCACTTGGAGACTGGGACGGCAAGATAATTGACGGGACCGAATACAAGCTTGACAACTACGCAGAAGTAAGTATTATAATCACTACTCCGAAACGCAAACGTAACGTACAAGCGCGCTTTGTGTTATGGGCTATCTGCCTCGGAGTCTACGAAATGATTACGGAGAAGAAATTCGAATTTGCGCAATTCGAGATGTCGTGGGAAGGGCAAATTCTTGGCTGGGTGCAAGTCGTCAACCATCCACCCGGTGCAGGCTTAACGACAGAGGAAAGGCAAGCCGACGAGACTCTGGATTTGGGGAACAAATCAGCGACTCTACCAAGCGCGAATCGCACAAGCGCGTTAGTGCCTATCAACATCACTAACGTCGTCGCCATGGATAACATGGATGATCCAGCCGAAGCACGCCTGAATACAGTCTTCGGGCCTTACGGCACCACCCTCGGCATCTACGATGTCTTCGTCCCAATTATGAGCGGATTGACCGACATGGCCAAGTATCCCAGCACTCACCAGTCGGATGGAATGATGATGGCCATTGGAGGGTTCGCAGGATTCATCTGCATTTTGCCTGCGATGCCCTGGCGTACTAGCCCACCGTTCCTGGAGTACGGCTGGGTGATTAGAACGATCGCGCGGATCCCAACGTACATGCTGGAGCAGGGTCGTTTTGGCGAGGTCAGCATCGTCATTAAGGTCGATGGGGCAGCTGTGGGCTTTGGCAGGCTGAGTTCGGGGCCTTCGGGGTCAGACTGCGGAATCCACGCTTCGCTTCCGGCCTCTTCAGGGGTAGCAGAGAGTTGAAGGCTACAGGTCATCAATTAGGTAAGCAAAGAAGTATCAAGGCTGGGCAAATGGCAAGGAAAATAGGACAGATACATGCGGGAAGTGAATTATCAGAATAACTTTAAGCGAGCATCTTCCTAACGAACTCAACTTCAAAACCGATATGCTGGGAAATCGTGCGGAATAGGTGGGGACCTCTCGGCTCTTCCACCGTAATAGAAGATTCGTAGCCAGCACCAAGTACAGGTGGATCCCATCGCTGGCCCCAATGGCTTTATGAATCGATGAGACATCCGAAGGAAACAGAAGACTGTTGAATGAACAGCAGCCATCGCGGAGCAAGGTCTGCACTTATGTAGACTCTCTGACAGACAGTCGGAACAGCAACCCCACAGTTGGCCAGGGGGATATGTACCTTGGATGGCTCCATTACGGTGTTTGCGGCAAAGTCCTGGTAAAGCAGAGGACGCGGCCAAGGAATTGTAGCTATGGTCGGTCCCAATGGTCTGTTTGTGGGATGAAAAATTCAAAGTAGTGTGCATGAAGCGCATTTGTAATGAGGGCAAAGGGCGCATTTCTCTGGACACCATGCAAAATTGTTGACGTGCCCGCAACTGTGACAAAGCCAAAAGCCAATGTGGTCGCTAGGGATGGATATGATGATGAATGCGATACCTAGGGCACTAGCTAACACAGGGCGGAGTATTGGTGCTATGTGCATCGTGACAGTCGCATTTCGGTGTCAGGTCCCTAATTACCGTACTTGCTTGATAGCAGCATACCTCCGTCATAGCCATTCCGATATCGCTGACCACGTAAGGCTGACATGCCAAGCCTTCTACTAACGCACCTGGTGCACCATGTGCAGAAGCCCTCGACCAATCTGAGAACTAAGCTGCAAAAGGTTAAAGCATAGAAGTTGGCGCAACAAATGATCCCATACATGCCGAATGAGTTCTGAGCTCAGCCTCGTCAAAGATGTCCTAGCCATCATGACAGCTCAGCGATTGTTCAATTACACTTCCATGCTCCATCTTCACTTTTGCGTCCACGGTGGCTTAATGTGAAGAGATGGCTTCTAAGGGTTGCCAGCTTGCGGATGTTTCCAGGCCGCTTCTGCGTGCGCAAGCCATTCCGGACGCAGAGTGGGAGACACGGCGTGCAAGGCTAGTGGAACTCTATCTGGAGACAAATGCCTCTCGTAAGGAGGTTGTCGATACGATGGCACGAGACAACTTCACGATCACGTACGGATTTGCGCTACGTACTTCCTTGGCTTCTGCTGACCTTGAAAAGTGAGACACAGTTGAAGCGTCGATTCCAACTATGGGGTGTCAGAAAGTACATCCCTCAGCAAGATATGACGGCGATACTCTCAGTGAAGACGCAACATGACGTGGCCGGGAAACAAGTTCGAATTCAGTACAAGGATCATGATATTGACCACGAAAGAATCGAGCGCGCTTTCAAAAGACGCAAGGGCCCACTCAATGCTCCCAGGTGTAAGGTATCTGAACACACGGGAAGAGTTGAACTAATCTCGCAACACTCTCTCAGCCATTCCTGCATACATCCAGTATTGCATTCAACCTCAGCAAAACCCCCACACACATACTCCTGACTCAACTAGGAATCCTACAGATACACCTTTTTTCAACCATCAGATAACCTCTTCTTATGCCGGGACAGGGGAGCTGAAATCGACAGCAGGTACGTTCAACTGCTGCTCAGATGTGGGAAAAGTAAACGAACACTCCTCAATTCACGCCCATCTTGGCTCATGCATAGAATTCGGGCTCAAGGCATCTTTCGGAACAGTCCCGCGGTCAAGAGACTTTCATAATCCAGCGGAGGACGTCCAGAACGGCGGTTCATCGCAACCAGCGAATTATGGAGACTCGCACCAACCACATATCAGTTTCGAAGACGATTTCGATGATCAGATAGCTACGCAACCCAGTAGTACATGGGTTCCAGATTTCGAGCTTCCCAATTTTCCCAACTCGTTGCCAGATGGCCGAGCATCATATGGAGCGCCTGACTTGCATTTTGGTTTTTCTTCGTTACCAGATCCACTCAACAGCTTTCCTTTCGACCTCACTGCGTCCCCGTTGCCAAAAAGTGGCAGCCACGGCAGTCTCCAAGAAATAGCTAGGGAAGACAGTCTGCTGCGATCTCGTGAACGAGCAGATATCAAAGTCTTGGATCCCTTTGTTTTTGAAGGCAGCAATCCTGAAGAAATTGTGTTACCACTACACCTTCTCAAAACATCTTTCCCAGTCCATTGGGCTCGAGGCTCGTTGGGAGAGTATGTCGGTAGTGCCGACCCCTTTGCCAACCTATTTCATTTCATCAACAGTATGCAGCTACCACTTGAGATCGAAGACTTGCTCTGTCAATGCTTTGAACTATCTGCAAGAAGCATTCGCGAACGCCAAGCGGTAAAAACAGGGCGTGGAACTGGCGTGACCCATTGCGCCCCATCGCCCGAAGCAAGTACCCAGCGTTCTAGACCTCATTATAATCTTCGTTTCGGGCATGATAATCAGATAGTACAGGACGTGGAAAGGAAAGTCACACACCACTTGATGTGGGCCGTTTCAAAGGGCGTAATCAAGCTACGTTTGACGTTTAGAGCAGAAAGGTCTAATTTTGGCTCGGAATCAAAGAAACAATCCATACTCAGTGTCTCCTTCATGCCCGGAGACGACAAGCGAACAACAGGTATCACAATCAGCTTTAGAGATGCGCAACACGCTCGTCCTGGAACTACTCTCAGCCGGCGTATCAAGACCATCAATGTGGTCCCGAAAGACTCAGAAGTCATTCAATATGTTTCACACAATGATCTGCGATCTTTGCAGATGCTCTTCGACAAGCGCGAAGCTTCTCCTCTGGATGTAGATCCTCAGGGTTTCTCTTTACTCTCCGTGAGTCTCATGAGTGACGCGATGCCCCAAACTAGTCACGCAGGAGACTTATTACTTGATTAGTACGCTATGTACAATGGATGTTCCGAGGTCTACTTGTTACTTCTTCAGGGTGGAGCAGGTACTCAGGATTGTGACCGGTCAGTGCTCATCACTTACATGTTCAATACCGCGTCGCAGAACTAAAATCACGCTAGTTTTGGAACCACAGTTGACATCGTGTGGGCTATCTGGTCAACATTTGCGGACTACAACTCTCAGATGTTACCAGCATCATACTACTTGCCCAACGTTGTCCGCGATTTCGATCAGGTAGCTAGCATGACAGATGCGGCTTTGCGTTATGGGTGCGACATTGAGGATGTCACCGGCTGGACGCCCCGAGTGGCTAATGCACTGTTCGAGATAGTCCGATGGTGTTCTTTGAAAGAACCACACCTTTCGGTTCCAGAAAAGGCAATCAAATATCTTGTCAAGGTCGGCTATGACCTTGAAAGACGAAACCACGAAGGTCTGACGCCTTTGCTCGATGCGGCCACCAATTATCCGCCCCAAGTCATACAATGTCTCAACACCTACATCAAAATAGGGGCTGATATCAACGCGGTTGATGCATCAGGCCGTGGTGCTCTACATGGCGCTCTTGCTGTTCCCCATTGTTTTGAACATTGGAATACCTTGAGATTGAAGAATAAAATTATGTTCGACATCTTGAGTTACTATTACGTGCCCATGTGTGTATTTGACACAGAGGATGACGAGTTTGCAGGAGACTACGAAGACGTAGGACTGGACCCAAAACCACTTGAACAAAAACTCTTGGCCGAAAGGTCGATCCGTCGGGGAAAGGTATGTTTAGGAAAGTGTCAGAGCTCTCGTATGCATCGAGTAAAATCGGATACCAATTCAACCAGATTGACCTTTGACTGGACTGTGTCGTCTGACGCGTGTGAATGTGGAATCGATTTCGATGGCTATGCTGCCGAACTTACTGCTTATGGGGACCCGCACGTGCCTGATGGCTCGGCATACGAATACATCTTCTGCAAAGATTTTGCCGGGGCTGAGCACTTCATCAGACATCCTATCAAAGTACTGAAGACCCGGCTGAGGTTTAAATTGCTCACACTTCTGCGAGCAAATTGCGATCC
Organism: Alectoria sarmentosa; assembly: GCA_009733775.1. NCBI lineage: Eukaryota > Fungi > Ascomycota > Lecanoromycetes > Lecanorales > Parmeliaceae > Alectoria > Alectoria sarmentosa. The sequence continues at coordinate 32,781 of WOGZ01000096.1, forward strand.
CAACGTCCTCGATAATGCTGGCGCATCACCAAGCGACTACGCAAGACGAGACGGCTTGTGGCCGCAGTGGCATTGGGCCCTGAAGAACACTGGGTTCTCGTACGAACCTGGAAGTGATCGCTGGGTTAGAACGTTGACATCTTGACGATTTATAAGACCTACGCTGCCTGTCCAGATGGTTCGTGGATTGTTTGGAAAACACCAACTGGCCTGCAGCGATTTGGTAGGCGATTTGGAATTGGGACAAATCAAGTATGAGAAATATGATTCGAAGATATTGAATGGCAGAACTTGAAGTGAGTCTTTTACATACTACTCAAGGCCGCTCAGATTGCCACGCTTTGCACGCTCGAGGCTCGAATGGAAAAGCACTCCAGCCGCCAACTACAATGCATTTCCGTATATTATGAAGACCAGCCATTGGCATTGGTTCTCATTGCTAAGGGTACCATAGCAGCGCTGAATAGAACCATTTTTACGGAACCGTGATGCCAATGATCCGAGAAGGGCAGATTCTGACTGTTCTATCAAATCTTGGTAGTGTACACTTGTCATTCCTCAATTTGCAACGGACACGATCTTGAATTTTCGCCTTGTACACATCACGATACCTCATAGAATACGCGGCTTCTAGGAAAAGTCCCGTTCGGTAAGCCTGGCACCGAGCCAAGGAAGTCGCGACCCAAAAATGTCATTTATGATTCCAGAAGTTTTATTCACTCATATTCTCGCAAATTCATTTGGAATATTCCCCCCCTCACGCCCCATTATTTCGCAAGCCTAGTCACTCCCACTCGTTGCCCCTCATCACTTTGACTCATCACCGCCTAGTCCCGCATTAAAACTCCCCCATCCCCTCGCCGCTCCTCCAAAAAGGAACGCTCACTCACCAACATCGTCCATCTCACACATCTCCCCACCACAAGACCCTCAAGACCCCCGAAAGAAAACGCCAACATGTTCCGAACACCCTACTACGAAGGCTGGGAATCGGACATCATCTGGCAGCTCGCCGACCTCTTCGAAGCCGCCATCGGCGCTCCCAAGATCCTCGACGCCCGGCGCGCGCTGGCGAGATACCCACCTGTCCAGATCATCTACGCCACGCCGAGATACTCCCAGTGCCGAGACCTCGTGGATTGGAGCAGCGTGCGGCCGGAGCTGGTGTGTATTGCTCGAGATTCAGAGTTGGTTTGGGGGGGGGGGAATGGGAGATCTGAGCTGATTGATGCGTACTCTAGATGCACCTTTTTGAAAACCACGGAAATGTTTACTTTGAATTCGGGGGCCACGACGAGTTTCGTAATATCTGGTTTCATTGTTTGAGGGTGCGTTCGCCCCTTCTGCTATGGCTTTGTTTTTGTTTATTTGGTTTCATGACTCACGCGCAGCAGAATATCAACCATGATGGCATCATTGAGACACGCTTGGCAGCTATTTTTTTCGTTACGGGGTCTTCACAGGTATGCTTGCCAGTTTCATGATGCATAGATAGAAACTGACTTTGAGGCAAGCCAAGAGGCAGACTGTAAAGTCCAGGGTGAATGGGTATGGAATAGGGGGATGGCGTTTGGTTTTCGGTTTGCTGTCTGAAACGAAAAATGGAAATGGGGACAACGAAACGGCAATTCACTGGGCAGGTGCATTTTTTGAGAGACTCGAATTAGAAAACGGCGGTTAGATGAGACGAATCGCTAGGTTTAATGCAATCAGATTATACACCAGGAAAAGCCTGTCCAAAAAAACAGGTCTGAATCTGTGTCTTGGCCAATCCAGCCAACAGTGTTGGGTCCATCAATTGCTCATGAAAGACGCCAGTGTCTACCATTTTGAACCCCAATTTGGCCCTTAGCAAAGAAGCTGCGCATCAACGTAGCGCACCAGGAATGATAACGCCCAATTAATTGTACGCAATCGAAATCCTAACAGCCCCTCTCAGCATACTGCTGTACAACCAGACGCCTTTCGTGTGACCTCGCACGCAAGAATCGAAGCGCGCAGATGGATAAGTGCAGTGAGTGGAAAGGGGGTCGTGGCATAAGAACGTTTATCTAAAGTCCACCAATTGTTTTTGATCGAATGGGGGGTGAATGCTGGAATTTTGAATACGTATCAAGATGCAGTCGGAAGATCGCGATGAACGGAGACGATCAAAGCGTTATAGGGTTCATTAGGGATGATAGATCGCTTGGCAATTGTCTTTCAGTGGGCTTCGACACGAGGGATTGAATGGCCATGAGACAATTGGCTTTTCATGGAATGATATTGTCTTTTCTATCCAAGATTTTGATGCATGTTTAGAATATTCACAGCGGCCTGCTAGTTGACAAACCCCCTTCTAATCAAAACTCTTAGCTTAAAGCCACTGTTCTTCTGGTCAAGCTGTCATTCAGTGGCGTTCAAATGTCGAAAGATCCACAGTCAGGTCATGGACTCCAAATATTGGCTGGCATAGTACATAACATCTGCTCTCCTAACCCTCCTACTCTTGTTCTCCCTTCTTGTTTTCCGAGTCGGCCAGCATCGCGCTCTTTTGTGGATAAATATCGAGATGCCACTCTTTGGCGTATGGGGAAGAATGCACAGCAAGTTCCAATGTCATTTTCCTGAAAAGCCGCGAAGCCCTTGGAAGGTCGTGAAAGTTTCAGATACGAACATGAAGTCAGGTCGAGAGTGAAAACGAATCGTGCATGTCTTCAGATCCGTCACCGTCACTTTAAAGCGATGCAGCCATTCGTTGTAGGCAAAGATACAAGAAACACCGTGGTCATCGATGTGTAGCACCCGAAACTCAAGATTCTGGATACTGCTCAAAGGCGCTCGACTCGGACAGACCGCTAGTCCTGAGTAATGATTGTACTCGACACGACAAACTGCATATTTGTAGAGGTCGTCGGATGCTTCCTCGTTGATGGCTCGACAAGTGCGGAGGACGGCCATTTGGCCTCGTTCTATTAGGGAGCGGTAGATCTTGAGGCGTATCTCGGTAGGTATGACGACGAGTGTACCGAATGGCGTGGGTGAAGGCATGCTCCGAACTGGCGCCGGGGGCATCTTGTTGCTATGTGATCCTCCAACCATGCTAGCTCTGGTTGCCTTACGAAGCACTATGCTTGAGGAGGGTGAAGACATTGTAACGTGATTAGCTCTGAGATTGGTGTGAGACTGTTTACAGAAGATGGCGATTTCAGAAGTTCGCGAAAAGGGAAAGCTATTTTCCTTTGTGGATAGAAGGGCGTCGGCAGCCAATCCTTCAAGAGATTAGCGATCTTGACCATGCGGATTTGGCCAGGGAATTATGTTGAGGATAGAAAGCTGGAGTACTAGTAAGATTACAAGGCTACAGTCTGTAGATGAAGCAACCAGGTCATTAGCAAAGGTCCTCCGAGGCGCTAGTACCAGCCCTAACCCTACTTTCGGAAGGTACCTAGCCCTGAGACCCTGTAGTGGGGGATCTTCGGACTCTGGCACTCTCTCCTCTTTTTTGAACTCTAGCGATTTCTGCTTGGGGTCCAGGTGAATTCCGAAGCTCTTCAAAGCATATAGTCCGGTACACATTCAATTGGGGCGTCATGCGAGTCCTTAGCGCAGGAGTCTTGGCACGTGAATGACTTTTCAAAAGTCATGCACGTGCCGTCTCGAATCCCCTTGACACTTCGATTTAGCACAGTAACACTCCACACTCAACAAGCCATCGTCAAGAACGTGTTTCAATACACGAGAAGAAAGCAGCAGACCCAGTCCTTTGACTGAACCTTCCACAGAACACTCGAAATCATGTCCGAAGTCCATTCAGCACCGCCCAATTCTGTCGCACATCCTATGCCAAACAAGGACGAGAACAGATCATTCCCTTTGATGCGGCTTCCTCTGGAGATTCGCCTTGAGACATACAGCTATGCCCTAGTTGCTCCAAACCGCGTTATCCTCCGCCGACCTCAAGAGATGAAATTTCAAAACTCTCGACGGTATAGTATTCCAATTGGCATCAACGTTACTCGCTTGACATCCATCTTACGCGCCAGTCGCGAGATCTACGAGGAGTCTCTACCGGTGTTCTATGGGACCAACACATTTCAAACTTCTACACATCCATACGAAGACATGCCTTGGGAAGAAGCCCAAGTCCCGACCCAATCTCTGTTCAACTGTCGAACACAGCTCTCGTTCATGAGGCACATCAGTATCGACTGGGTTCGCGCGTACCCTCTTTGGTCTGCAAAGTCCGGATGGACACGTTGGATAGACGAATCGATAGCGAGAGTCTTGAACGATGTGGAGAAGCATCTGCCAAAGCTGAAGTCCTTGAAGCTTGAAGTGCTCTCGACTTCGCATTTCACTCTACGGCCGAGTTTTTCAAAGCAAGTTCGCCGATGGGAAAGCAATGTAGCGCTGAAGAAGCTTCTGGATAAGGTGTCGGCTTTCACTTTCGTCACGCTTGGGCCTGAGCCGGCATTGTTGGAGACATTGACCGCGATCGCTCCGGCTACAAAGTGGACTAAGGAGCTTCACGAGGAGTGGCCAGGGAGAACTGAATTGGTATCCGAGGAAATGAAGAGCTTTCGACGTATCCAAAAGAATCAACCGGAACAGCGTATCTGGTCATTCACTACTGGATGTCATAACAACTTTTGAGATGCTGCTACTCTCCGAGGAGAATGGTCGGAGAATCATCAATCAGCAATGCACTAGAATGCGTGAAGGGACGTCGAACCTCTGTTATTGGTCTCTCGAGCTACTTCGCCAACATTGCTCTAGAAAAGGAAAAGCGTGATCTTTGATACAGCAGCCTCTTCGAAAATTAAATTCCTACTTGCCTCCTCTAAGTAGAAACCAATGCTGAAAACTGTCTACAGGCTAGCGACTCTGATACAAAAGCGCGACAGAAGTGTGAATCGTACGCGGCTTGCATTCAACTCCCAGCCCAGAGTCATCCCCTGCAAAGACTGCCAAAAAGCAAAAAGCAAATGATCCATTCCCAGAGCAGTCAGTGAGATGTGCCCCTGTCACTGCCATCTTCTCTACTACGGCCGTTTCCCCTCCGCCTTCTTCGCTATCTTCCTCTCCCTGCGCTTTCTCAGCCTCTCTTTTCGATGGCTATCGGTGTCTTTAGCCAGGAACTTTCGATATTCTTGTTTTCGGTGGCCCTTTGGCTGCTGTGCTCGCCGTTGACGTTGATACGCAGCCATGTAGTTCCGTCTCTCCTGTCGCTGGCTGTCAATTTCGTTGGCTTGACCTTGCTTTTGACCCGGATTCGTTTTCGACTCACCGATCGATGCCACAGGATTTTCGGTGCTGGAAGTGCTCAGGTTGACCAAGATCAAAGCAGCCTCGAGATCCTTCATTGTCAAATCGGTGCCTGCTTGAATGTTGGTCAAGGCTAGAGCGGCTGACAGGTCTTCCTGGCTTAGAGATTCGATGGCGTTAGTGGTCATTGTGGAAAGTAGAGTAGCAGCCATACGGTCGCCGTTCATCGGATCTGTCTTTCGGTTTCGATGGTCTGCAGATGTGATCGATGGTGTCGATGCTATCGTGGGTGGTGAACTTCTGAGATTCTCCAGCTGAAGGAGCTTTAGGAGTACTTAGAAGATTCAAGAGTCGTGGAGGGAGAAGAAGCGATATCGAATGAAAGTCAAGCGCTGCTAATGGAAAGGTGTTATACGTCTCTTTGGGACGGCACAATGAGCCCGAAGACGCAAGGGTCTCACGTATAATCAACCGAGACTTTGTCTTTGTTCTCAAGAGTGTTAGGCATAGGAGAGACGATGCCTTGTGTCTCAGAATTGGGCGTGAGTAAAGGATGAGTTGGGCTACTCCGGCAAAATTGTTGCGCTGGAATGGGTACTGCAAGGGCCCAAGTCAAAAGAGTTTTGAGTGTACTTGGGAACAATCACGATTGAGAGATGGAGAAAGGAGATGTTTTTGACAAAAGGCTCTTCCTAGTTCTTTTGTCTTTCCTTGCAGTTTGTTTGAAGACATACTGACGAGACTTTTGACACTTCTTCGGACTCTCACGAATGCCATATCAACAGCCCACATCAACCCCAGGCCGACGACTGTTCCCGAATTCCCATAAGTCGCCCGATCTGTCTCTCTAGATTCAAGATACCTTTTCGATCTCACGGTCCCAATGTCGAATCCATCCCTCTAAGCCCGTCCGTTCCTCGGCCCTCTAAAATACAGCGCCCACCTCTCATCCTCAGCCTCTCTCGTCTCCCCTCGCACCTTCTTCTTCGCCAACAGCCTCCTGTTCCCTTCGACCGCCCTCTCGGCGCGCTCGAGCATGCTCTGCAGCTCGCGCGCTTTGCGCTCTTTTTGCTTTTTGATTTCGTCTTCGGTCATAGCAGCGGGCTTTTTGATGCTCGTTTCGAAATCCAACCGCTTCTGGGCGGCGTCCATGGCTAAGCCCGAGCGATGTCGTGGATGTTGTTTGCTGGTGGGTTATTCGTTGGGGGGATGGAGCGAGCGGCCGTTTGAGAGTGTGTTGCAGAAGAAAAAGGAGGGGAGGGAAGGGAAGGGGAGGGGGTTATATGTTTCTTTGAAATGCGACAAAGAGCTCGAAGGTGCGAGAGTGCGAACAAAGGGATTGAGTAAGACATCGGGTTATTGTTCTAATTGTTGCACATTGTCGGGGAACCCTTTGTCTGCAACAAAGCATTGTTTCCTCTGATATGTCGCGCATTACTAACTGCTGGATCCCTGCTCTCCATGCACAAGAGGTTGGTTCATGGACTGTATCTTGCAATCACTCGTAGTGGCGTACCATACTTGCTCATGGGGATATTTCCACCAGCAACGTCTACCTTCTCCATATAAACCGTCTAATTCGTTGGAGAAATCAATCAGCAGCAAATTAACATCTTCATCCCCTTCCAACCTCCCTCCCTCCCCCCCCCCCCCTTCCGTTATATAACCAATCAAGCAAGTCAAAAACAAACCCCTCACTGACACACCCATCATCCAGCAAAGTGACATCCCCATCACTCACCCTCCCGGCCCTCTCCATCAATCACATACACATACCCATACCCTACAACCTTATCGAGCCCTTATAATCCTAAATAACATATTCGAACAGCCAGATGCGATATCCTAAATTCTTACACATCACCGCGTCAAGCGCTGTCCCATCCGGGCCCCCCCCCCCAAATATCTCGATTCCGAAAGTAGGAAACCCGAATATATCCTTCAAACCGTCCCAAAGAGGAGCAAATCAAACAAGGTCCAGAATAGAACAAACCAGTCCGAAAGAAGCGCCCAATTAAAGTCTAGAACAAACCAGTCCGAAAGAAGCGACCGAGTACATCCTCCAAACATTCGGTTCTGGGTATGATCGATATCTCGGTCGGTCAGATGTTCCTATGCAATCCGGAAGAGGAAGTTGAGTATGAGTACGTACGACAGGTCAGACGGAGTGGCCGAGCCGAGGAGATGCTTTTGATGATGATGGTGCTTACATACGTTGTTACTTTACTGCTGTGGGTTCTATGGGGGATGGTGTGGTTTCTTTTTTGGGAGGGTTAAGGACATGCTGTTGGTGGAATATGTGTCTCTGTGAAAGGGTATGGTATGGTATGGTATAGTATGGTGAGTCACTATGACGGTTTTTACAGTGTATGGATGATGATCGTTTTAATCATGGAGAAGATATACGACTAGTGGTGCGCGACAGTTACCAGTAATTTATGTCTCAAGGATGGATGGCTTGTTTTGTTAGGAGAGGCTCTCTGGCTATGACGGATGGGTCGATGGTCTTCTGGGTCTCGAATTGTTTTGAGCAAACAGATAGGTTGGGCTATGTAAGCCATTCATCGTGGACCGTTCCGATATTTCGGAACCAGTATGGTTGCCTGAGTCGCGAGCACTTGGCTGAGTATCGTATCGTGTCGTGAGTAGAGCCGTTGGCCTAGGGAAATCGAAGGATTTTCTAGATTTGGATTGCTGAGATCTGGGACGGCTTTTGGCACTACTTCGAGTGCGAGCGCGTATTCGATACAGCGGTAGGGCCCGAGTCAAGTGCTTTATCCGAGACGAGAAATGGTTGCGACCTGGGACTTCTGCTGATGAGTTGGCCGTGAGTACGAAGGTGACACGTGCACTGTAAGATAGTAAAAGTAGGGCAGGATGGCAACGATACGAGTCAAAAGCGGCTTCCTTACCTGAAAACCTAAACAAACCACTGATTATGCTGAGATACAGAACTAAATCGGTCGCGATTTGTCCCATCATTGGTTGAAGAGAATGCACAAGAGATTGAGAAAGATTCATCCCGAAGTCGCACATTTCTAGAGATGTCTAAACGTACTCATGAAAAACTCATGAGAGTTCGACAGAAGACAGAGAATCCCTAATCTCCTGTTCACTTTCGGTGATCACTCTTTTGCTCTCCGAGTACCGCTCGAGCCACACCCTCGCAGAATTTACATCATCAGTGACATCCAGAATCATCGCCTTGAATTCCCGCTTAGTCTTGGCGCAGTTACTCGTGTTGCCATCGAACTGTGCTTCTCCCCTTGTACGACTCAAAGCCTCGTCGTAATGTTGCCTCAAGATCGCGTCATCCCACCGATCCCTCTCCTCCACGACTATAGACATGTGATCTTCACTTTCCTGAATATACTCGGCCGATGTAGGTATTCTGGGCTCTTCATCGAAACTCCATGGGAAATCCATCTCATCTGTGAGGAATTTCGGGAACCTGGAACCTTTCCATTCCGGTACCACTTGGATCTTCTCCCAATCTATGATACCTGTGATCTCGTAAGTATCTGGATTTACCAAGATGTTTGCGAGGCTCAGATCGTGATGACGGAGAACATATGGAAAAACGCCTTCCGCAGCTGTGAAAATCTCGGGTACAACGTCTTGATAGTCGTTGAATAACTTCGCCATCTTTGGGGCTTCTTCATCGCCGTCACTGTCCCAGTCGTCTTTGTTGAAATCTTCACGATTTGCCAATGTTTTGATTAAGGGACCAGTCCTGATCCAGCTCATTTGAATATCAAGCCCCGCTGCCATCCACTCGCGCGAAGTTCTGAATGGTCCCCTGTTTCCAGGTAAGTACAAGCGGCGATTGAGATAGAAGAGCGAGTCGAGAATCGGACCAACGACATAGCCACCCTGTTCAGACGCTTCTTCCGAGATAGGGTCTTTGGATTCCTCAGCAATTTGTAGGCTGTCGATCAGTAGATCGTGCGTTGGGCAGACGAATTTGGACCGGTGTTCAGGGTCAGGTTGGATTTCACGACCCTTGAAGTAGAGGCTGCCGATGCGGTCAAATTTGTGATCGCGCAATTGCCCCAGGAGTGGTGCGAGCGCCGCGACAATCTCAAGTTTTGACTCCCACGGCACTTTCCGCCAAATATCATAGAGTGCGACACCTTCTATCTTTTCCAAAAGTATCCATTCGAACCCCAAGTCTGTTGCCGCTGATGATTTCCAAGCGACTACACGGGCAACGGGAATGCTCGTATTTTCCTTAAGGTAGGACAGAACCGCTGCTTCACTCTCAATCCTGTAGTACGGCACGAGAGGTAGAGCCACGCGGAGCAGGTAATGCGTAGAGTGTCCAGAACATGAGATGGAGTATAGCTTATTGAACCCGCCCTGAGCGAAGAATTCAACTTGCAGACTGTCGAGGTCCAGGGTGGTTGGCAGCTCGGAAGCAAGGTATTTCAACGCGAGGGACTTGATTATGGTGATATCTGGTTCTTTGGGCCAAAGGGGTTCTCTATTGTAGTAGCCGCCAGTCCATTTCAAGGGATTTGGTCGCGTTGATAAGGCCGCCATCTTGGAGGGTAGCACTATGAGGAAGGAAGGATGTGAGGGTTGAAGTGAAGCCTGGAGACAACGACGTTGATTCTTCAAGTCAAGCTATCGAGGGTCGTCTGCCTTGGAATCTGAACAAAGTGTGAAGGAATGCGAAGGAATGTGATACGAGTGATACGAGTGATGCGAGGTTGATCAATGTTTACACTGTTTGCTATTTGCTATTTGCTATTTGCTATTTGCCATTTGTTTTTTGTTGTTTGTCACTGTTTTGCCGAGTCAGCAATCATTGCGCTGGTCTCAATCTGGCATAGTGGCTTGGTGATGTCTCGAGCCTTTGGGCTTTCCGCGAAATGATAGCCCGTGATTACGGACGCATCATCCAGAAGGCAGAATGGCGTTGATGGCGAGTATTATTGACACTGCCCGACCCGACACTATCCTATCTCCCCATCAATCAAGGTGTCTCACGGTCCAGACCAGTCTGGTAGTCTATCAGTCTGCATCAGTCTGAAACTACACGTAAATGCTCTGGAAAGATCTGGACTCTGAGGTGTGCATCTTGGAAATTTGGAGGTAACCAGGGGGGGCTATCCTCGGGCAGGGCCGGTCCATGACTCTGTATTTTACAATATGACTGCTTTGGGGAGTCGGAGCCGTATACTAGCTGTAGACGGTCCGCAGAAAACCGATGAAATCCATTCCCACCTCACGGATACTGCGAATAGCAACAATCTCACCCACTCGCGTAGCGTAGGATTGTAGAATCACCCACTTGTACGGCGTAGGACTGCACTATACATTCCTACGTGGCGTGAATCAGTTGATGTCGAGAATGTGAGTCTGAGTCGAGACCTACAGGCCGACAGTCCGGTCCATCGGGCGCCTTGCTTGACTATCAATTACTCTACCATACTTCCCTCCGAGCTGTTCCATGCCCTTTTGCCAAGGCATGTAAGCGTGTTCCCATCAGACGAAGAGGGTGAAGGATGGTGGTATTTAGGTCGTCCAGCCATGTAAGCTCGTTTCCACTAGATGAAGAAGGCGAAACAGGGTAGACAGTGGATCGCCGAGCTATGTAAGCATGTTTCCACTAAATGAAGAAGGTGAAGTAGGGTGGATAGTGGATCGCCGAGCGATGGAAACATGTTTCCACCAAACGGGAAGGTGTAGTATAGTGGGAATAGGATCACCGAGCGATGTTAGCATATTCCTACCAAACGAAGAGCGTGAAGAATGGTGGGATGCTGTGTCGCCGATGGATGAATCGAGCTTGAGTGCTGGGTCATAGCGCCAAAATAGAGACACTGCCCCATCATATGCTAGCCATTTTTCCATCTCAAGCGATAGATCCATGTATAAAGCCCTTCATGACTTCCTCCTATACCGACCCCTTCCCTCTTCGAATAAACATCATAAACCAATTTCTACACAATCCTCTCACAGAAAGAAGCCCATCACTATGGGGAAGAAACAAATTCTAGCCTTCCTTGAATCTATATCCGACGAAAAACTGTGCAACTGGTCGGAGAGTAGTCACGTGATTTTTAAGGACCGGAAACTTGGATATTGCTTGTATCACAAAGGCGTAAGTCGAGTTACTTGTGGCTGCCATCGGAAAAGGGCGTGAGCATTGATCTCGTACCACAGATGAACAAAGACGGCACTCACCGGATCTACATCCAACCAATGGCTGGGGGTAATACTACGGAGAGTCACGAGTTGAGCAGCAAGGATATCCTTGCCCGGGCACACGTCACTCCGCCCGGCGTTGCTCAAAATGTCCGTGATGCTCTGAAGGAGAGTGTCGAAGGAAAGGCTAAGCTGGTGATTGCGAAGACCTAGGCGAGATGAGTACGAGAAGGATGTGCCAGGAAGGAATGGAGGCACACCCAGTTGGGACCCCTGTCAAGAATGGAGGCTTTGATTTCGCGCGTACATTCTGTATTCAACATACCGGCGTACATGTCAACTGCTAGACGACAACTCTACGGCATACTGAACCTAGAGCGACATGCCAACTCGCAGTCTGAAAATCTCAACTCATCGATGAATTTCCCATGTCCACTCTCTCTCCTCAGTTTTGATCCATTCTAAATGAGAAGCTCTGCATTTAAAGCTGATGCACACTTGTGATAATCAAATTGGCATCGCGATTGTTCAGCGACTCTTCTAAAGGACCCTGAGAGATTTTGCAGTGTTGCTTCTGATCTCTTGGATCAACATTCGGCCACTGCCTTACAGCAGGCTCACGCTATGTGAGGCCGCCTATCATAAGCGCGAGGACCCTAAAATCTTTAGAGTGTTAGTACTTCACGGTATCGGTCCCAACTTTGGTAGGGCTTGCCAAGCTTACATTGTTTCACTCACGCGATCTTCTTCGAGGACGTAAACACGTTCGTCCAAATCTATCCGTTTTTCACTGGGACAAGGTCTGAGTAATCAAGACACTCGAATGTTTCCTTACGTTACAGATCACAGGAACCCCTTCAAGACATTGAATGAGAAGCGTATAGCTGGGGAATATCAGGGTGTGGAAGACTCTGGCTCATAATGGTTTCTGCCTACCCCAGCCACGCCAACCATGATACTCGCGTGCGCATAATTCTCCACGAAAATCCTCAAGTAAGCCATTCCCCAACGAAAAGTTCGGCTCGCGACAGCCTTCCTTTGCCATAGATGAATGAGATGAAATCCAGTGTGGAGGTTGGCACAAAAATCCTGGACGCCAAGTTTCCTGGCGCCAAGATCTCGGATAACGCCCTGCCCGTGGGGCTGCCTGGACAATGCGCTTAGAGCTGTCCCGGAAACGTACCTGGCCAGGGCCCAGCTCCGGGCTCAACTCCCCTATCAAACCCAAGAGATGTCCCTAAGTTCAATACATGCGCTTTCCCAGAAATAGCTCTAGCGTCTCCAACAATCGGGCTGCTCTAAAACAGTCTCCTAAGAGCGCATAAATTGGACTTTAGGGACGTTCAATAGGCCTAATAGCGATGGACTTCAAATTAGGTATGCTTAGGCAATCCTTCAGCGGGGTATTATCCAGAGCTTTGGCGTCCAGGACTTTGGGTGCAGACCTCTGTACAAAAAATAGAGCTCTGTATTCTTGCCACGCCATGCCTAAATATGTGCTGGGGGCGCGTGCTTCCCAGTAGTGAAAAGCTTGGAAGATCTCCACAACTGACTAATACTTGTTTTTTAACGCTCGGGGGAGACCCCCGGAACCCCCCTTTCCCTCGGGGAGCTCTCCGGGAGCTCTCCGAGGGCTCTCGAGGGTTCTAACCGGAGGGGCTGTCGAAGCAAGCTCGAAATCATGATATGTGATAATGTGTGATATATGGGACTTCGAGCTTGCTTCGACAGCTCCTCCGACAAGAGCCCTCGGAGAGTCCTCGAAGAGCTTCGGAGGGTAGAAGAGCACGAAGGGTTTAGAAAAAAGAGCCTGTCACAGGCTGGGAGCACTCAGAAGGTTTTAAAAAGTTCTAATCCACCTGATTGAAGTTCATGAAAATAACATCATTCGAAAGCGCGTATTCGAATCTATGACTCTATTTCTTCATTTTATTATCATATCATATGTGACACGAAAGGAATAAGAAAATAGAATGTAAGAAGTTGATGTTCGAGGTTCAGCCTTATGAGGTGACCTGTTTGGGATGTACCCGCGTTCAGATCGAAAATGAAGTAATAAGGTGAGTTTTAGCTTAAAAATCGTGAAATCTGATGGTCTGATTGGTGGAACCTTGTTTTAAGCGCATAGACCTTTTTCCTGCATAATCTATGACCAGGAGGAAAGCAAGTTTTCCAATCAATGCGGCTCAGGCACCTTTGCGTCGCGCCTGAGCTGTTACGAGCTCCTCCGTGCAAGCTTTTGGTTGGCTATCCCAGTACGCATGACGATACTGGGTGCATGGATTGGAGGACTGGATCCACCATCTGTATGGAGTCCAGGGAGTCTGATACAACACGGCAACGGGGCGTCTGCGGGGGTGGGGTCCGACCCTAGCGCGGAATTAGCAGGAACCTATCTCAGACTAGTCGACATTCTAAGTACAGCTGATTCGCTCGGCTTTGCTCGCGCAGGGAGGCAAGCAGCGATAGAAAAAATCCATGACGGTATACTGGCTTCTAAAACTGCATAGCGAAAAGCATGGAAGTTCTAGAGGATAGATCCAATGCGGGGTAGGTGTCGATCGAAATGCATAAATAGGAAGAGATGCGTCCAAGACCAGAATATAGCTGTCCTTGTAAAGCAACCTCTGCTTACATCAATCGTAGTCACAACCACCCAACACGATGCCCTCAGTATCCGCCTTGTTGCTCATTGCCTTGTCCGGCGCCGCAGCTGTTGCGTCTAGCGACCCGACAAATATTGCAAGCTACCCGCCATGTGTCGTGAGTCATCCTGTTTATCCTCTTTTCCCAGCAAAGTGTAGCATTGGCACAATCAGATCCAAGGAACTGACAATTACCACCAATCAGCAAAAATGCCAAACTGCCCTTCTCCCCTCCACCGGCTGTGGTAGTCTCTCAAATCGCACCTGCGTATGCAAGTTAACGGCTGGCTCACAACTCAATATATGTGAAGAACAGACGTGCAGTGCCTCCGACTTTGGAAGTATGATGAATTCCCCTTTCTTGTTGTGGCATTGGCTTGAGCTAGCTACATCGGTCCCGGAAGCGTTAACCCTTTGCCCTGGCAGTTCTCCAAAGTCTCGTATACGCTCTCTGCAGCCCGGTCGGCGGCATTGGGAGTAATGTGTCCAATGCGTCGTATAGCATCCCGGCCAACACGCCTGCGCCGACGGCCTTTACTGGGGGTGCGGTCGCTGTGATGAAGGAAGCGGTTGGCTGCAGCGTACTTGTGCTAGTTGGAGCGCTGGGCTGGCAGATTTTGTTGTGACGCTGCCTTGCTCAGGCGGTGCCGCTTCTTACTTGCTCTCGCACGCTTTGGCTAGGCAGCAGCCGCTGTAATAATCGGACGTATAATTATTGAAGTCCCAGACATCATATTGGGGGATGTCTGGGTTTCAAACAGCAGTGAGCTCTGGTTTCTAGACTGGCATGGCCAAAATACTGCACGAGAAGACCTCTGCTACCAAACTCAGCTAATCCTCGAACACGCATTGATAGATGCGTTGGATCTATGTGTGAATTTCTTCGTGATTTTCTGTCAGGACTCCTTCCCTCTTCTAATAATACCCTTAGATGTTTTGGACTGAGGCTCCTACACACATAAAAATCTATCAATATGGGGAAGAAAGAAATACCAGGGTGCCTTCACTTCAAACCTGATTCCTCGTGTCAACCTCGAGTCACCGCCTCGCAGCATTCTCCACAGCCACCATGATTTTAAAGATGACTGAAAGTGCGAGCGTACTATCCGTCCCATTTTAAGGCTTGCGAAGCTGGCATAACTTCGTTGAGGCGCTCTTCTTAGAGGACGCAGATAGATCTATCCAAGTCTATCTCCACAGCTTGGTACTTAAGTCCAAATCAAAGACCAGGTATTTCTTTGGAAAGACGGTATGAATCATGTCTCAAATACCTTAGCGGAGGGCTATGGTTTGCGACAACTGTATCTAACTGGTATTCCAAATAATAACCGCTAATAAGCGGTTTTTTTGTAATGTAACCTATTATTGCTGAATGTGTGTTAGGTTATATATCATAATCGATTACAATTAAATAACGTTAATTGAACGATTTTTCGCACATCCGTCTCAATAATATATACGATTATTTATAAGAACATATATTTATTTTTAAAGTTATCAAACATGTCAAGTTCATGCTCGAAAGTCTCATATGTCGAGAAACATCAACGCTTTTAAGAATTTAACACCAAAAACGAACGATTTGAATGATTTTCTCGCGGGGGTGACATTCGCAATATCTTGCGTTGAGTATATGAATGATTGATGTGGAGGTGTGAGGTGGTATAGTAAAAGTCAAGACATCTTCTATTCTTAGATACTCAGGGTCATCCCCGATTCCGACGCTATTTCGGCACTAAATGAAAATTACAACTTATTAATCATGCTTTCGTATTATCGATGAAAGGTATCGTTTATAAAAAACGATAATAAATAATAACGTTTGTTTTTTGTAACTGCCTATGGGCAGCTATTTTGCTTGAGACCGTTATATATTTGTTACGATAGTGCTACGGTACGGTTACGGTACTAAGTCTTACGCTTGGGTCGCTAAGGTATTCGAGAAAGACGGGTCATAAATTTACATTTCCCTAGGAAGGAGCACGCTAGTCCGAAATGGTCTTATCAGATCAGATAAGGATGACCAATCATATCGGTCAGGTCCTTGGCACGTCGTGCCCCTGAAGACGCACTGCACTTTATCAACGCATCGAGTCTTTTCATTTTTCGTACACAACATGTGTGAGCTAAAAGTTATGCACACAAGATCTGATGGGTCACGATGGTGATGATCAGACTGATCCTTAGCGTATAGAATGATTTTGGTGTACCAGGGTAGAGCTATAAATAGTACTCGTCGCGGTGTCTGCTGTACTACTGCTACTACTAGTACTACTGCTACAGTGGATTGCTACTGTATGTCAGGTCTTTCCTTGACTAGTTCTGCGAAATTTCAGCTCTTCTTCCTTCGTGGATCCTTTTCCTCTCATATCATGTCCTCTGCGCTCTCAGTCGATCAGTGTCTGATTTGGTGTAATGGCTTTCCTGTGGAATTTCGCCTATTAGTTTTCTCTTTCGTCAGTATCCTAGCAGGAGTATGCTTTACATCAGGTTTTTTGACCCTTTTGATATCTCTCAAGAACATGCGCCGCGATCTCATCGGTTCCCAATCACCAGCTGCGGTTGCAAAATCGATGTCCCTATCCCTAGATGGAGGCAAGCGCGCCTGACTGTATCTCGTTCCTGTCCTGCTTTTTTCCCGAGAGTTTCATTCTCGGTGTCATTTCCACACCGGTCCAGTCGGGGAGGAGAAAAGTTTTATGAGAATTTACATGCTGACTGAATTGATGCGTCTTAGCAATGACCAAGCCATTCCCAATAAACACGACTTACATGACTAACTCACCTCATTCATGCTCTGCATTCACAAATGAGTGCATGGGTGAACTCTTGGGCTTCGGGCCCATGCTACGCTCCTGGAATTGCTGCCTCAACGTTCTGCTCATGCTCAAAAATATTTTCTGCTCTTGCGGAACTGCAGACAGTGACAACGACTGGGACCCTACCCGGAGGCGATTTGGTTCGGACGAACACCTTCACGATGTCTACTGTCAAAGAAAAGTCTTACGAACCTCCAATGGCATGCTGCTCGAAGACTTACGAAATCTATGCTTCCAGCGTCCAGATAATATACTGGCACGTGGATCTTAATATCATGAATTCATCTATAACAGCTGCACCAGCGTCGAGTCCTGATAGTACTGTTGCCGGCAACTTCACATTGCAAGTTCTAGCCTGACAATCTCTCGCATCCTCTAACAATTCTTCAGCATTTCTCCTTCGGTCTACATGACCTACCAAGGTCTGAATGCCCAGTACGACTGTGGCTATTTCTCAAGCTTCACGACAGGTGCTGTTTATGACATCAAGATTGCCTATCCTTCACATGGGCTTTCAACCTATGTGGACCCGTTGTGGATGCCAGTGCAGACAGGACCAGAGCCAGCCTTGTTGTTTTAAGCGACCAATTACACGGAATTCGAACAGTACAAAGCTAAAACTGCAAATGAGGGCTACTCAAAAAATCTCAGAATTCCGAGTGACCTGGCGGGGATTGATCCAGCGCGGAGCACTTGCACTCCTGGCATGTATGGGTCCTGTCATCCCCCTCGAGTGCTGACCGCGGCGCAGAACATTGTCGCTCCAACGCTAGCACAGTTAGATAGACCCTTCAGCAACCGCAGCTTTAGCAGCTGGAATAGCCCTAACACATGTTCTAGCTACTCCTACACCACCTCCTAAAGACACTGCGAACGGACCCTTGCAACCGGATCCTCCGGCCCTGCAACCAGTCTTCACAGTAGCAAGCAGGCCAGATCTTCAGTGCGGCACCGACTGGTTTTGCCATTGGGAGTCAGAGCGTGGGGCGTTTGACGGGACTGTGGTCTCGCTAGAACCTTCGGGGGTGCAAGTTGGGTCAAAGTAGATGCCGTTGACGAACGCGCAGACAACTAAAGGGGGTTTGGGTGGGTTGATCATA
This sequence comes from Alectoria sarmentosa, assembly GCA_009733775.1. Lineage (NCBI taxonomy): Eukaryota > Fungi > Ascomycota > Lecanoromycetes > Lecanorales > Parmeliaceae > Alectoria > Alectoria sarmentosa. The sequence goes on from WOGZ01000096.1 coordinate 50,745, forward strand.
AGTGGTTTTAGGAGCAGTAGGGAGCCTGGAGGAACAAGTGGAACAGGGAATGGGTCGAGCGTTTTGGCATTCACTAGCAAAGTGAGAAGAAGATTAGGCACTGTCTTTGTTGGAAATGTGGGTACATCTATAGTCATGGGAGTCCTTTCACAGTTAGTGTAAATAAAAGAGATTTTTTTCTTGGTATATGAGAGGTGTATACTAGATGTATATAGATCTGTATATATTGATGAAATGGAGAACGGTCAAGGTTATGGGACAAGGCAAGCCCGGCGATGGTACTACTGTACATAGTGAAGAACACAGCTTGACCACTGGAACCCTCATAATTGATTGGTCGGAGCGGGCCGTTCCCTTTCAGGCAGGAGCTAAACATAGATCTGCCGTTGACTCGAGCTTCGCCACAATGTCATTGTCAGCAGCTCAAATATAGGGTCGCGCATGCCGAGAGCACCAGCAATGATGTGTAAAGCGTGCCCAGACCGTATCTGGGTCGCCTCAGTAGCACCTGGCTGACAATCGCTAGGCATATTATCCCAAGTCAAGCATGAACCATTTCGAGCTGGAGCCTGGCTTGACCGCGCCACTCCTGTATAGCAGTCCCATGTATGATGGCGGAACTAGTACGATCCAGTGACGTTCTTTCCAGCATTCTAGACGTCTTGCAGCGCATCGAGTCGAAGCTGGAAGGGCATGAAGAGCGGTTCAAGAGCCTGGAATACCACACGCCGATCAGCAATGGACGGAGAAAGGCGGATGGACTTGATGGCAATGTCGATACACCGAGCGGCACTTCACGGACTGCAGAGATGTTCTACACCTCTGCCGATACCTTGCGACCTTCGAGGAAGGGGACACCTACAAGTGATGACTCGTCAGGAGATACCAGCACTGCGCTCAAAGTTCCCTATAGCCAGTGGAGCATCAACCAGTTGGACCGCTTTTTCAACCTCTCGCTTTCAAATTTACTTGAAGCTCGTCTTGGGGACTGTTGGAAAATGCCGGACGATAATCGACTACCCCTGAAATTCTTCAAAACCAATATCCTGAAGAGTAATAGTCCTTTCGGAGTACCCATAGACAGTTTTCCTACATCCAGACAGCCTGTTGAACGAGATCTCGAATTTCTTTGCCAATTCGACGATGAATTGAGAGCCCACCCAGGCAATGATTTCATGGTAGTTGATTTCGATGCAACGGACGACACTAGACTCTACAGGCTAGGCGAACAGGCTTTTGGATCAGAGCTACAAGTGGAGGCTCAAGGCTCAAACACCGCGCCGTGGTCGAGGCTGATGTAGGTTGCAGGATTTCGCCCTCGCTGATTTCCGCTGACTTGTTTTAAGTTTGTACCAAGGGGCCACTTCTGGCGAAAGTATTCAACCGACTGAAAAGAGGGCCCCCCGACAACCTATACCATACTTTACAAGCACCGACAAGATCAAGGGATTATGGGAGCATCTGGATTACCACTTGCAGACCAAGCGGAGAGGCATCACAACGAATCCGTATGCAAACGCTTGGAACGGATTTCACACCAACTTCTACGAAATACGCGAAGTCACAGAGTGGCAGGTCAAGGAGCTTTGGAAGCATGGTCCGCTATACGGTCATCCTCTCGGCTGGCATTTCCGCAAATGCGCCTACACGGTGAGCTGGTGTTAGATCAAGTCGACTTTGACTGAAATACTGATGACCATGGCCAGATATACTCGCCCGTGTCTGTCGATACATTACAGCATACTGAGAACGTTCTCATGGATACGAACCGGCATTGGACCTTACTGGTGCTTGCGCCAGACCGCTTTTTCAATGACAAAAACACTTCATTTCCTATGAACGCTTCATCGCCAGGCAGAGCACAAGCCTTAGGCTACTCTTTAGGAAGACTCACTCAGCCAGGCGCTGAACTAAACCTGATCGGCCAGGGCCTGGAGAGGATTGCCGATCGTTGGGCGGAATTTCTGTCCTACTTTGACTATATACTCGACGGCGGCGACTCTTTGATGAAACCGGCAGAGCACGACAACCTGTTATTTGACGATGGCGCCTTCTCGAGATCAAGACGTTACTTTTGGGCGATCGACTGCTTGTCTGAGTTCGAAATTAGTATCACAGACAATATCACTCAATGGGAGCTGTATAAAGCTGCTCGAGTACATTCGATGAAAGACCTGCCCGAGCATGACCAACGTCAACTGTCTTTTGCGGAAAGGCAATACCGCGTTTTGCAGAACCAACGGGAATCATTTAGGCAAAAGCTTGCATCAACAAAAGCCTTGAGGGACGCTGTATGTGGCCCTAGCTTGGTAAATGGGGCTGAAGCTCACACCTAGCAGCTGTTCAACGCTAGTGCTGTCATCGAAAGCAGGGCGTCAACGAGGCTAGGTGAGAACGTCAAGTTGCTCACATTCGTTAGCATATTTTTCCTTCCGCTTGCTTTTACCACTGTAAGTCTGCCTTTTCCGATTCGTGCCTGCGTCTCTTGATTGCAATGACAATGCGGGGCTCTGAACCCTGAATTATACGTCAAGACGTGCTGAGAATACAAGCTGTCTTCTTACTAACAGGTCTTCAGTCTCTTTGGAGCGTGAACGACCAGTTCTCTATGACGGCACTGATCTATGTCGTAATAATTGTCGCTCTAGTGACCTATTTCATCATGTTCAATATCAACAGCTTGGCTCAAGGCTTTGGCCAGGTGTACAATAATAAGAAAAAGTACATTGTGCGCGCAATGAAACGTGACCGCAACGAAGCCTGGAAGCAGCGCGGTCAGAGATTCGAGGTCTTTCGTCCAAAGCACGAGAGCCCAGAACCCTCCGAGTGGTACATACCCTTCTACGCCCTCCTGCATCCTGCAGTCGCACTAGGGTTGGGTCGCAGGGAAGGATCAATTGATAGCCATCCAACGTCTAAAAGCGAAAAGGAGTCTAGGCCGTCAAAGGGTAGTCTTGCTAGACTATTTCGAAGACGGAAACGCCGGACCAAAGAGGACGATGTGAATGATCAGCCTTGGGTCATTGAATAGAATATCCATATCTTGTCATACCAATATGGACGAAGCTCTTCCAAATATCTTGGCCTTTACGGCAGCCCTCGACATTCTCCGCGAGCGATTTCTTTCAGCAAGAGCATTCTCTGCGTTGCCAGCTCTGAACGGACGAGGCTCCCGCTCAGAGCCACGTCGCTGAAGTTCCGATGCGCAGGCCAATCTACAGCTGAACATGTGCGAGCTAAGCCGCAGCGGGCTCGGCTATAGTACAAGCCACGAGTGGGGTGGGCGCATGGGTGACGAGAATGTCGCTGCACAATTTGCGCACTGGGACGTGGAGGCTACATAACGAAAGCCGTCGAAATTCTGCCACGCGCGTTACGAGGCTATAGTCAGCCCGCCTATACTTAGTTTCTCCATTGCCTTAACGCCGTTCTCGGGCTTCGAGACTTCAGGAGTCTGATTCGATGGATTTTTGGGATGGTTGTTGTTGGGATCGTGGCGCAGCAAGGTCTTACCCACGACGTCGCAACACTGCTCACAAAATGCCTTGCTGCGGATTCTTCCCTCCATTCTCGATAGCCGCTTGCTCAAGATGATAAGTTACCCAGTACACGTTGTTGAGTCTATGTGCTGTTGCAGGATGTGTGGGATCTCTAATATCAAGTGCGCATCCTTTCGTGAGCTTCACAGATTGTTCAATTGATCTCTGTCTCTGTGTTGTTAGTGTGTCCATTGCCAACTTGGGCCCTTCATCATCAAAACCATAGCTCAACAGCTCAATTGCTCAACAGCTCAACGGCTCCACGTCTCGACGATGACCTCCCCCACCTCTGACCCCGACTACCCTGGCCCAGCATACATACCAGGAACCAAATCACCTGGTTACGCCGAAGCGACTGTGTTGGAAGCACAATCCACTGATACAGATGCTTCGTTGCCAGCCTATTCGCCGTCCAGACCATCTGTACCGTGGCCTGGACAGTCCGAAGCTGCTGTTCTCAATGTCGAGTGCACTGTCCGACGAGCTCGCCTCGGCGAAAGAACCAGAACGCTAGCTTGCTTTATGTTGTTGGCGTTTCTGCTCGTCGCCATTTTCATTGTGGTTGTGGTTATTGAGGTCGTTGGTCATCTGGATCAGTGAGAGAATGGAACGGGTTTCGACTGCCACAACCCGGCACAGAACAATCACCGGGTACATCAGAAAGTTTGAAGATTGTCGAAGGATCTCCACACATCGGTCATCATGGCTCCTTTCTCTCAAGGACTTAAAACGACATAACCCTCGAAGATTTGTCAAAGCTGCATCCCAGACCAACGCCGTTTTCAATCCCTACCATCATCATTAGACTCATCAGATCGACGCCGAGTCGACAACAAAAGAGGAAGCATTGGCAGATTTGAAGCCGGAGTCAGACCTTGCACGACCATCCGGACCGTGACGATTATTCTTCATTTGTTGTTCCACCGCAATCACGACCATTGGAAATTACAAGTGTGGCATGAACACAAATTTCTTCCTCACAGCAAGCGCTCCCTGTACTTTGGTCGCGTTGAGCACTGCTGCGAGCTTGTTGCACTTTCAAGCTTAAGGATTCCAGGCTGAGAATCCCAAGGTTGGAATATTCGGTGAAAAGGCTCACGAATGGTGGCCGAGCCGAATCTTGAAACAACGCGTTCGCGTGCGTGAGGAGGAGCTCGATGGAATATTAATAGTGCTGAGACTTGGTCATGTTGAGCGATTTCACTATTCTATTCTTTCGTGACTCTACATCCCATCGCGCTGTTATATACTCGTCGCTGTTCTTGCGTGCGCGTGACTTTATTTATGAATTATTTTTGACGTTTCCATTTATAATCCTCGACATCTTCAATATCAGTGAGAAGCGTTATTCTGTAATCCAACCTCAATACACCCAACCATCCCCCCCCCCCACCACCACCATGACAATCTTCCCCCTCCCCCCCGGTCTCCCCGCCCTACAAAACCGCAACCGCAGACACCGCACCACCGCCCTACAACCTCCCTCTTCAGCACCGCATCTCCACCTTCCACCCCGAATCAATACCGCTGCCCCCCTCTCCCTCTCCCTCACCATCACCATCACCGATACGAACCTCACCATCAACGCACCAACCCCCTCCCCCCCCCCCCCAACCCGAATTACCCCCCCTCAGTCTACTCCCCACAACAACAACAACAACAACAAGAATATCGCCACTCACACCACTACCCATCAAACCCCGACGATCCCGTAGACCCGAGCTCGCCGCGCGCGAGCAAAGCGCAGCAGCAGCAACAGCAGCATGCGAGTCATTTCGTAGAGAGCCGGACGGATGTGTGGATGCGGGTGGATTTGGAAGGTGAGCTGGGGGAGAAGAAGAAGAAGGAGGAGGGTAGTGTTTTCAAATTGTATGCGCCGGTGAAGAAGGGGGAGGTGGAGCGGGGGTTATTGGAAGAGGGGGTGCGTGCTTTTGGGGGGTTTGGGGATGGTGGTGGTGGTGGTGGTTGTGGTTGTTGTGATGGTGGTGGTGGCGGTGTGGGGGGGGGGGTTGCGTGGGGAGAGGTCGTGATGGGCTGGGGGCAGGTGTGACGGTCGTCGTGGTCGTGGGATAGGTCGTTTGTTTGATATCGATTGCGGTATGGAAAGAGAAGGGGAAGAGCGGAGGCAGGATGGCGGTGCTGTAAATATGGGAGCGTGGCGTTTCGGTGTCCGAGGGTCAGAATCGGCGTTTGTGATTGCGCGTTCTTATAAGTACGTGTACAATACAAACCATCTTTCGAAATCCCAAAAATCCCGCTCGTTCAGGCCATCGAACATCGCAGCGTTTGGCCATGCTTGCATCTGGAATCCGAAATAATATCAGAGTAGCAGTCTCGAAAGCCTGCGTTTGGGGTACGTCGAAGATCAAGTCATGAGTCTCGTTAGTAGTCGTGGGGGAGGGGGAGGCTCCGTCCCATGCATGAGCGGTCAAGTGCGGCGAGTGTACTGTCTGGCAGGATTGGGGTTTTGTCGATTGGATCGGTCACTGTGGGGCGTATCGGGGCCAAGTCTGAAGTCGCTGCTCCGGCAGATTGTTTGTCAAATCCGTTTGGCAAGATTACCCACCTTCGGGTGGAATGGTGGGAGACTGGCACTCCAGAGCGGCGCGGTATTGTGGCAGCTTGGTTGCTTGCTTGGTGTTGGACAGGTCATGCGTGAGAGGTTATGGATGTCCGGGTGCGATGATCACGCGAGACAGTATTCTGCTAGTCACGATAGGGAAAGACATGTTCAAAGTAGAGCTAGCTGGGCTCAGGAAGCGCGTAGATTGATAAGAAGATGCAGATGGTTGAATAGTAGCTCTGCAATGTTAGCACAGACAGACAAGAGCTCAGAGACGAAATTCCAGATGGTCTACTGAGTCCTACCACAGTCCCACCTACAACTTTCGGACAGCCTCGATCAAGCCTTCGGTTTCTTTACCAATCGTGTGGAATTTGACGATCTCCAAACCCACAGACCCCAGCAGTTCCTTCCACTGCGGCTGCGTACGTTCCATACCAGAAAATATGGCTAGCATCTGAATGTCAAGGAGGGCTGGGAGGAGGGGACTGCCGCTGTCGGGCAAGACCCAGTCATTGATCAGGATCTTGGAATAGCCCGGCTCCATAGCTGCGACGGTGTTGCCGAGGATTTCGCGACACTTGTCGTCAGACCAGTCATGGAAGATTGAGCGGAAGTAGTAGGCTCGAGCACCTAGAGAAGGTTTTAGAACAATTTTGAGGCCGGTGATATCCTAGATTCATTGCTTACCTTTGATTGGTTGCTCAGTAAAGAAGTCGTATTTCTTTCGCACGATATCTGGATGAAGCTCTTTGATATCATCAATAACGGAAGGCAGGTCCTGTAGCACCAGACGTCCAGCTTGGTTTGGGAAGCGACTTTTGAACGTTTGGATATCGTACCCGTTCCCACCAGCAACGTCTACAAGTAGAGCAGAATTATCGGTCTCTGCTTTGGATCCTTCAAAGAGCAACTCCTCGGTGGGAAAGATCTCGAACCATTGAGTTCTACCAAGACGCCAGCCCTCCAGCATAGTAAGGAAGCCGGTGAGCTTTGCAGGATACTGCATCAACCAGGGGAAGAACGGCAATTCAGTGTTTTCTGCGTATTGGAAGACGCCCATAGGACCTTCAGGATTCTTGTAGCCAGTTTGGGCTAGGAACTTGGGCATCTTCGTACAACACAGGGCTCCTTCATCGTGCCTGCAGGACGATTTCAGCTCCTCTACAGGAGGATGTATGGTCACACAACTGACATGAATTTGAAGCCTCCTAATAGCGCTGGAATGGCGAATGCTTTGGAAACGGGCCCAGCTACGTAGGTCTCATACCCTGTCTCGATTACCGTATGCGTGGCAGCCAATGGCCTCAGAATGCGGACTAGAGAGAATGAGTGGCCCAAATCCAGCATGACAGGATCGTATCGAAAAACTACCTATAAGTAGCTTGTCACCGCCAGTGATACTCGCTAGTTCAGTGGCTGTCTTGGCGCTTTGGCTCTTGTTGAGAGCATCGAATAAACCCATCTCAATGGCAGTCCTGATACAGGCATTCAGATGTGGCTTTTCGTCGGCGAAATCATTAGTACCTTGCGCTTTGTGTTTTCTTCGGTATCGGAGAGTAGAACTACCTGAAATAGGAGCTTCCAAATAATATTTGGAGGGGTCTCGAGCATAGCTGTTGCTTGCTGAGTTACACCGAGTAGTTTCTGGCGTGCTTGTTCGTCTTCGGCGACATCTTTTGACAAGATTTGGAGCTCTTTCTCAAGAGCCTCGATGCGATCCTGGAGGCTCATGATTGCGTTATGAGAGGTGAAAATCAACTATACTCATGCAGACGTATATGAAAGGAGATTGGAAAGCTAGGAGACAAGAACAGTGGAGAAGCGATTTGGAAAAATTGAGAAGCTGGAGATTTCGATGCTTGACATGTGCCCCATTCTCCAACGACAGCTAAGAATAAAGAAATTGGAGCGGAAACAAACTCGAGATCAATGGCCAATAGAAGGACGCCCTCATCTTCACGGTGCCTCAGGCCCCCAGCCCGTTCTCCGCAGCTGAAGTCCGAGTCTCACATTACGTGGCCAGATCGACGTAGGATTGCATAAGAGCTAGCAATACCAGTTTCACTATGACCGGCGCCGATAAAGAAAAACCAGGAGTAGCACATCATCATTGAAAATGAATGCCATAGTCAGACAGAGGGCAAGTGATTTTTAGCGTCTCCCATTCCCTCATATTCAGCCCTACAGATATTCCCGTTGACTTCTGGCTTCCCCAAGGATGTTCATAGATGTCCTTTAATTCGTCAATATGCTTTCACGATGATAATAGAGACATGCTGCCTCTCTGTCCACCACGCTTTGTGCAGCTGCCCCTGCGCAGACCTCTCATAAGTCGCATTTCCCGGCCAAGATGTTCCACCTAGCCAAAAGCGTGTACTTTTGGGCCACATCCAAAGAAGGTATCTCCCCTCCAAACCCTTCCCTTTTTCACTCACAGCGCAATCAAGCTCTCTGTCTTCCTCCGCCTCATTCGCTGTCGTCCTTACATCCTACCTTCCCGCTTACGCGCCCCCCCAGAGTACTCCATCCTGCTCCTCGGCCTCGACAATGCCGGCAAAACCACCCTCCTCTCCACCATCAAATCCATCTATAACCACACCCCCGCCTCCTCCAAACCCACCGTCCCCACCGTCGGCCAAAACGTCGCCACCGTATCCCTCGACGACATGTACCTCAAGATCTGGGACGTAGGCGGCCAGCACGCCCTGCGATCAATGTGGACGAGCTACTACTCCGTCTGCCACGCGATCGTCTTCGTGGTCGACGGATGCGACATCGGCGATGACTCCGACATTCAGAATCTCAGTGGTGAGGGACAGGTGGGGCGGTTGGAGGAGTGCAGACGGACGCTGGAGTCGGTGCTGTCGCATCCGAGTACGGCGTCGATACCGCTGCTGGTGTTGGCGAATAAGCAGGATCGGGAGGACTGTGTGGAGACGGTGAGGATCAAGGAGGGGCTTGTGAGGAGGGTGTTTGAGGGGGAGAGGGGCGGTGGGGTGAGGGATAGTAGGGTTTTGCCCATCAGTGCGTTGAAGGGGGAGGGTGTCAGGGAGGCGGTGGAGTGGGTTAGGAGTCGGGTTAGGTGGAACAAAGAGGGGAGGGGGCCGGTCATGAGGTAGACTTGGGATGGAAAGGGCAACGGGCTAGTCGTTGGCACTGCGGGAAAAGTCGAAGTCGATAAGATATCTTTGAGAGAGCTCCGGCCAGTATCCCGGCCAGTATCACTCTTCGAGATCGCGAGGAATATGTACAGTGCAGATCTGCGATATGCCAAAGACTTCTTGGAAGAGATTCCGTATACCTTTCTAATACAGTGCTTTAAAGGTGTGAGATGGGTGTTTAAAGCCTCCGTTGTCAAGAATCTTAGTATATTTACAGTGCCATGGACACGCAGGATGTTATCACCCAAAAAGAAAGCAAAAAAGCTGCATTTCCTGATTGCAAAGATGTCAAAGTCACCAAGGCGCTGGATCGCTGCAGTACAGAAAAGCCTCCCAAGGTATCATGGTCAGGACTAACTTCTGACCATCAAATTCGAGACCTAGTATCTAGGCGCCTCCAGCTCCCCTAATTCATTCATGGCCACCGGCATACTATCCTTTTCATGTACCTTATGGCCTACAGGCAATTCCGACCACCCTGGCTTACTTGTAGCATAGTCTTGAGCACCATGATGTGGTACGGCATAACTTTGGGCGTCTAGATGAGGTTTATTGGTTTCCGTCTGTATCGTCTTTGCCTTTTTCTGCCGTCGAAGCACATAGAAGGTAGCAGCAGCAGCGATTAATGCCAAAGCTCCCAGTGCCACTCCAACTCCTATGCCTATTTTTGCCCCCTCACTGAGGCCACTGTTCCCGCTAGCTTTTGTTTCAGTTGTGGATTTTGCAGAAGGGGAGGGAGATGCTGTCGATTCTGGTTTTGTGCGTGAATTCGTACTGGTGCTGGTAGTTGATGAAGTTCCGGTATTCTGACTCCAAGTCACAGGTTTGGAGTTGCTTTGAATCTGAACTTTGAAAGTTCCGCTCATGGCATACGGAGGCCCCAGCCCGACGGCAGGCTTACGGGAGAGTTCGAAGTGGCAGCTGAATGGTTCGAGCGCATAGTTGAGGGGAAAATCGAGACTACCCGTGGCAGGCGCTGTTTGATTGTACACTGTCATCGTTGTGTCAGAACTCGATTGCAAGGACAGAAAGAAAACAGGATTCAGTCATACATTCACCTAGTCCTGGAGAAGAAGAATTGCCATTTATGACACCGCACCAGAGATGAAGCCATGGCGTCGAAAAGTCCGATGTCCATGAAGCGTTCAATGTGTCGAGGTAGTTGAAAGTGGGGACTGTGCTAGGATCTGGATACAACCATGTGCCATTAGCACCGGAGTCCGCGCTTGCTATTCTCACAATCACAACGACCGGAAACATCAAAGCACAACGTAGAGATCGAGAAAACCACATCGTTATGGGAGTGAAGGATACGCAGATATTGGTAAAAAGCGAAATGAACCATGAGGTCAGATCAAAACGTTCTGACCGACACTATTTGACGTGTGAGGCTGAGCTTTTAGACCTTGAAGGATCCCGCTTCCCCTGGGCAGTGTTTTGGAGTAAGCGAGCCATGCCTAACATACGGTAGAAGTCAGATGGCGCGAATATGTCTTGCTATAATCTGACTGACTATTTTTTGAAGAGTTTGCTAATTCTGTAAACATAATTCTTGCATTGAGACTTGATCACTCGATGTTAGTCAGAGGAGGCGCGCGGCAACCCAAAAACACGCAGGGGTTCGAGCAGAAGCGGGTCTCTGAAATAGGAGCTCACGGAATTTTCAAGGCCGCTGCTTTCACGGCGTGATGGAACATGAAAATTCCCTGGTACAGTATACGTACAGAGACTGTACACCATCGACTCAAGCCTTTGATGGCTCGTAAAATGGTTATTCAGTAGGTATCACCGGCCCCAGATTCGACAAGTTGGTGCGGGTTGCTGATGAAATGGCGCCCAATCAGAAAAAGAAGCTCCTTGGCGTGTCCATGCAAGCTGCCGCTCTGGTGGTGTTGCTTGATCTGCACGAAATTTGGCGGGGAAGAGCCAAGGCAATCTCGCAACTTTGTTCCATGGTCTCCGCATTTTGCTTCGTAGTCGTCTTACGAGACTGACCCTTATTCAAGGGAGTGAAATGATAGTAATCAAACATGGACTTGTGCCTTTCCGATGCCCAGTGACTCCAAGCCGAGCTCGACCGAGCTACTGGTGAGATCTGAGGAGTCGAGGAGGCTTGGCACTTTTCGTGGACCGTAGTATTAGAAACGTCGCCAAGAATTCATGAGCGAAATAATAAGTTGCGATGTTGCAGTCTCCGAAGCTGAGGAATGGGTTCTTGTAGTGGGTTGGTGCTGTAATTTATAATTAAGGGGCCAGAGCAATGGTAAATGATCAGTGTGACTACAGACACTGCCTTATCAGTGGAGGCTATTATGGATGCACGAATGCAGATAAGAGTGCATGCGCACCAACGCCTTTTCGTCCCGAAAGGCCGTGCATGAGGGAGGATTTATTTACTAGCAGATCTTCCGCCTATCCAGTCATCAGTCATGAGTGCATGAATGAGTCCCGAGACTGCAGATTCAGGGTAGAGGGAGTCAATTGGTTCCAGTGCACGACGCAACACTGGATTGATGATGCTCAATGTACAGACAGGTGGCAAAGATCATCTTTCGAGAGCAGCGGATAGCTAATACGCGTACCGACTAGCTCTACACGAACTATATGGAACGAGAGAAAAATGACACACTCACAGGAGTCGCAGGAGACATCTCCGACTTCTAGACCGTCACCGGCTCTGGCGGCTGCAGCGCACAAAGTGAAAGAATCATGACGAATGACGACAAAAAGCTTCGCGAAAGCTGAGCCAAGAGATATTTGCATCGAAGAGGCTAGGAAAGAAACCTAAAAGTTTGAGATCTTAGCTTCATTGATGCGAAATTGGTGCCAAAAAGGGTTGCTTTCCCCTACCCCCGTTTGTAGCATTTATCGAGATTACTTGTTTCGAAGATGATGGCGAAGTGGGGTAGCTTACATAAGTCTTTGACACGGGCGATCCCAAAGGATTCGTCTGTGCGGCTCAGGCTCCCAGTAGTGGGGTATAAAATGAAATAAAATAAAAAAAGCGATTGAGGTGTAGAGTAAGTAAGCTTAGACCCTCCAAACTCTACAGTCTCATGATCCTGAAGGCTGCACATCAAATTCTATTCGCTAGGGATATCCATCTTGTATTTGGTGGTCTGTATCGAAGGAAAGAGTTGAGGTGTGGCCTATGGCTTGCAGTCAAAGGCTGTAGGTACTTTACTTGCTGTGGATGAGGCCGAGGGGCCAAGCGAAAGTCGTGCGCCAAAATGAAAACGCGTCTTAACCACTTTAAAGCAAGATTCACCATACTTGAAGCAGTCTAATCCCTGTCCATGCCGTGCTCTCAGTCCCGGCACCGCCAATCAGCGACCCTTACAACCGACTATTACTTAGGGGAAGCCTGTCACACTGCTTCAACTCCCTCAATCTCTATCTCGTTCCTCGTCTGTCTGACATACAAGTCACTCAACGGTGACAACGACTTCATCCTCCACACTTCTTTATCTCATCGACTCGTGCTGGTAAGGTACCGACTGATTCGCTTTTCCATTCCAATTCTATTTTCCAGCATTCTTCCATCCCGGTCCGAACTCTCGCTACGGGTAACTCGTAACCGTAATCTGTACGCTCCAGGGGTACCAACTAATTCAACCCTCCACCACCATCTCTACGAACATCTCGCACATCCTCTCGACTTGCTCACCAGCTAGTCGAGATCATGAGTGAATGATTGAGCCTTCTTGCTGCCTCAAGAGCACTTCATCTCGCCTATTCCTTGCCCTTTGCCTGGCTTTGCACTTGTCAATATCTAATCCACGGCTGAAGAACACGGTACAGTCAAATCTTTCCCATTCTTTTGACCAACCAAACGGCCTCATCAATCCTTCACCATCAAGACCACTTCAATCCAGGCACCATCCTAGTAGTCACATGCCTTGATACAACAATACGCTCCTTCTGTGATCGCTTCGCCACCGATCGTGTACGTGCAGCGTCACCAAAAGAAAATGCTCGAAATCCCTTGAAGCATATTCCCAACATCCAATTACACCACTGCACAGTCTTTACATAACTTGAGACCTCAACAACCATCCGCCTCAAAAACTAGACTGCCATTGCTGACACTTGCTTGTGTCTTAGACATACTGAACGACCTGTCCCCTCCGTCCCAACCAAATCCTCCTGTGCTCAATCAAGATACCATCTACATCATCCTGTGAAGCTTCATTGTTGTAATAGAGACCTTGAACGTCCTACGCAGGTGTTACACATGATGGCTGCTATGGTGCAGTCGTTTCCCTCGCCAACATCAACGATGACAATGCTCCAAACACGCCCTTCGTCTTCAGAAGCGTTTCAGAATGGGTCACAAGGCCAGCAACATCAACGAAACTCCCAAATACCTAGAAACATCTACAATACTTCTGTCGGTGGAATGGCAGCTGGAAATTACAGAGGACATACATCCACTTCGCCAGTGTCCCCCTATGGCTTCTCCAGTCCACCGATACTGCCCAATGGTTCCAACCCACTTCGGCAGCACCCTACAGCTGTACCGCCTCCACGGCTTGAGAACAGAACGGTATCTGCACCATCAGTACCTCACGCTCAGCAAGCGTCGCAACAGAGCCTGTCCATTCCTAATCGACCCCGCCCCCCAGTAGTCACTACATCCTCCACCCCATTGAGCGCTCCCAATAGCAACAACCCGCGGCAACAGACCATCCCTGACGGTAATGCTCCAACCATTGCCACCGCTCCTCCACAAACGGCTTCTAGGCCTCTCTCCACCGCTGATCTCAGCCTCCCGCCTCCCCAAACAGCTTCTTATGCCACCGTGGCCAAATCGTCGCCAGACCGCTACCGACGCAATCACCGGCGTGCGGAGACATCTGGACCTTTGACCACAACTAATCAAGGCCAAGGCGGATCTGCAATGCCGTCGGGTTCAGGTATGGCAACTGTCGGTCATCTCTATACACATCCTACACAGACGAGCAGTACTCCCTCATTAACATCATACCCATCGTACCGTGGAGCCCAAACGGCTTCTTCACCAATAGTGAATGACTACAACTTTGGAGCGCAGCCAAGGCTCGCAAGTAAAGATGACATGAACCTGCAAAAGGAGCGGCAAGCTTCAACAGACTTGGCAAAGAGATACCGAAGAAGAAGCATCAGCAGCATGGAAGCTAAACATTTTGCAATTCCACTGTCAGAAGCAGGGCCACCACAGCAACAAGGTCCGATTAAGTCTTATGCAGCTATGCTCGCTGGTCCGTCACCACAGGAGCGGAAGGAAGTTCGGACAACACCTGCAGTCGAGAGACCGACCTCATCCCATGGTCGTAGTGGCAGCAATGAGAGTTCAGTCTCGGGTCGCTCTGCCCCGAAGTCATCAGGGGCTAAGCGATTCGAGTTACCAACTCCTGCTCCTACCACAGCACAAGAAGGTACTCCAATAGCGAGAAACGAAGCCAAGGTCATCAACATCCCTGCACGAGGATCATCTGAAGCAAGCAAAAGGCTCGCCAGTCCCTCACCTCTGTCACAGCCGATGGCAATGAGCCCCGAGATTCCTTCCTCTAACCATACCTTTGATGCTCCAGAACCCTTAAAGCCAGCGGCACCGATCGTAGCCCATACTAGCACGGTTCCCTCTGGGATTCCCCAAAGCCCTGCAGCGCAGCACTTGGCTGCGCTCAACAAGAAAGATGGAAAGAAGGAAGGCAAATCGTCGAGGTTACGGCGAGCCTTTTCTTTTGGCAGTGCGGCCGAACTTCGAAAGGCATCTGCCGAGAACAGTGCTGCCGCCGCTTCCAATGAACGTGCTAAGCTACGGAAGGATCGTTACGTGGACGAACAAGAAGCTCAGCAAGCAGCTGAGATCCAGAAACAAGAGGCAGCTGGCCTTGGGGAAGGCATTTATTCCGGGCAAGGGCATTTCTTCACTGGATCGACGGACAACCTGTCAATATCTTCGACTGCTTCTTCAGCATCTGTGATGATCAGAAAAATGGGCAAGGGCATGAAAAAAGGTTCTCGCTCGTTGGTCGGGTTATTCAGGCCGAAGTCCGTTGTGGGCGTACCCGCTGCAGATTCTGCCGTGCCAGAAGTCGGCATCGCTCAAGTCTCGATGGTAACAGTTGAGGCTGAGCGAGAGAAGGTTAATGTCAATGCTAACCCGCATGATCAAGCTGGAGGCGGTACCGGGTTTCCTAAATTGGAGAGGAATTCGATGGACGCTGCACATATGGCTTCAGAGCCCAAGATTTCCTTCGGTGAACGACCAGGCAGTTCACGAACGGAAAGTTCACGGGGAAGGCGTAGCATTGTTGGAGGAGAGGAGGAGCGTGCAAAGGTTTTGGCAGCGGTCAAGAAAGGCATCTTGAAGCGTAAGCTCCACGACCACATTAAAGTACACTGAAGATTGTTAACATGTGATTGGCAGGCACGGACTCAGGCCAAGTTTCCCCTGTCACAAGACCTGTTGATATGAAGACCCCGGATTTCAATCTCCCTCAGATCCCTCACTTCAATGACAGTCCCCACTCTAGCGCTCCAACCACACCCATTGATGAACACGTTCCACGATCCGGACATAGGAAAACCGATTCAGTCAATATAGAGGGAGAAGAATACTTCCTGTCTTTGGCGAACTTCACCAGTAGTGATTCGAAAAGCTTGCCAGGCACACCGCGGAGTCTTGCAGCCCGCAATATCAGTTTCAGCCCTCGCATACAGTTCCATGACACCTGGCCACCAGGCGAGTATGATAGACGAGGCGAAATTGCTACATGCAATCGCTTGACGCCCCTCCTTGCTCAACAGATAAAGGAAGAGCTGAACACTTTTAAGATGGTATGTATCCTCAGCAAGCTGATAAGTTGTCATTGCTTACTTGACTTAGGAGATGGAAGTACACGCCGAGTCTAAGGTCTACACACACTTCTTTTGATGAGCGGATTGCTTGGGTTGGCCTGCTCTCGGCTGCGTTCAACCACGACTCGACCTTCGATACAGGGATTAGGGCGACACTTTCCTCTCTAAATGACAACGGGATGCCAGTGTCATGTACTACCACATAAGAACCTCTACGTCCTCTACTTCGCAAGGACCGGGCTGGTCACGGCTCCTTGCTCTACGATCAGCCATCTAAGGTCTGGCGATTTCACCTTACACACCTCTCATCTCTCGACCCCATGCATTGATACAATATGCAATGGAGTCTGGATCATACTTTGGTCGAAGCTATCGGCGGTACACTCATCGATGTTCGCTTGTCGCTTTCGCACCAAAAGTTCGCTCCCGTCTTTTCCTTTTTTTTATCCAGCGTCTAGGGAATACATAAGGTCTCGATTCTTCTCTAGGCAAGCAAGTCAGATCATGTCGTTACAAAGGAAGGGGTCCGAATGAAGGAAGCGAGCCAGCGTGTCTGTGACGTGTGAGAGTCTTACATTTACATTTAGTGTGATGAGATGCGATGTCCTTCAAATCCGGAAGTAGCGATGGAATTAATGGAAATGAAACATGACTTTTGAGCAATCCGAGAATCGTGCGAGAACATTTCGATTGTCAATTCTTTAGCATCACATTCGTGTTTGCCTTTCCGGCCGTTTTGCGGCTAGGAAACTTTCATCGATACCTTGTTATTGCTATAAAGCTCCTGGTATGCTGCCAGAATTGGTTCGTTCTTCATGTACAACGAGAGAATATTGTCCAGGTTTCCGTCCTCATTTTCTCGTTTCTTGCAGATGTCGTCTTCGTCGCCCCTTCAATTAGCGTACACCCTCTTTCCGCTTTCCACGGTCGCTATATTCACCCCAGATGCCCAATCGCCTTCCTTGTCTGCTACAAACCCCAGCCCTTGTTATGATGACGGGCCAATCCTATCTGGAGCAGCGGCTTGCATTCCTCTCCTCTGCAACTTCAAATCATAAGCCCTCATGCCAGTCTGTTGCAGCCGGTACGTCAGTCCTCTTCAACACCCCTTCCGTCTCTTCACTGATGAGTTGGCGGCTTCCTAGTATCACTGAAACGGGATTGAGATTGGTAAGACGACAATGTTGAAGGAGTTGGTTCGAAAATGAGAATCGGGGCGCTGATTGTGATAAGCCTAGGACTAGGAGGCGGCCGAGATGTCGACCATGAGTGGAAAAGAAGGCTTAATCCAACAGTCGCCATTCGTTTCCCCTTGTCACCCCATTGTGCTCTCCTTTCTACTCCAGCTTCATTTACCGCACGTCTTCACTTCTCTCGTCCCCTTTCTTCCGAGGACTGCGAACATGAAGAACGCAACAGCGAAAACCCGACCCCCCTCCAATCGTTGCCTTCGGGCTGTCCGTGATGTCTTCACATCCTCGTAACCGATTCGTTCATCGGATACGACCGTGCGTTATTTCGATATAGCAGAGATAGCGCTTGGTTTCTCTTCAACGAGTCAAGAATGAAAATTGTTGGACACTTTTGAGGGTTTGCAGTGTGAATTATATGTTGACGCATGCGATGAGGTTCGCATAACGAAGTGAAATGCTAGAGAAACTACTCAGAAATCAAAGGGTTGTAGCCACGGGGGAGTACCTAGCGGAGACATCCGAGGGCTGGATGCTTAACAATTGTGCATTTGGGTAGGGTGGGTACTTGGGGCATAATTTGGGAGGGAAATGATGCGAAAGGAAGATTGGAACCAGGTGATACCAGGGGGTTAGAATGAGGTGTTCACATCTCATATATCAAGCTGGTCGCCAAAGGAAGACCACTACGGTCTCCAGATTCGTCTTCCCCCCTCCTCAAGTCTGCTATGGTCCTCGCAACGCTCGTACGCCCATGACTGCCAGCCCGCCAAGCTACCCCCTACCTCTCTCCGACCTCTCCTTCTCCAACCGCTCCTCCACCTCCACCAACTTGTCATACATGCGCCGCTGATTCGTCGTCACCGTGTTCAAATCCCGCGCCGTCGTCTTTTTCGCTTCCTCACCCGCGGCCACCATCTGCGGCCAGATAAAGTAGCACCCGTAGAGCACAAACCCGGCGTTCGAAACCCACCGCGCATAGTCGGCCCAGCTCGGCATGCGGACGCTCGAGGACAGCTTCGTCCACGCCTCGTCCTGCCTGTCGAGGTACAGGAGCAGCAGGTGGCGATCGTCGAGGTCGTTTTACCGGTAGGACGCTTCAGTGACGCGCTGCTGGATGGGTTTTGAGCTGGAGAAGGGTCAGAGGGAGAAGGGGGCACGTTGGGTGGGCGGGAGGGGGAGAGGGATGGGGAGAGGGGGTCTGGTTGCGGTTCCTGTACCCTCCCTTACTATTTGGTTTTGTAACGTCGTCGCCTATTATGGAGTTGACGATAAATCATAAAAGGTCGTTTTGATGTGAGAAGCCAGTCGAGTTGAGATGAGAGAAAGCCTTGTTGTTGAAATTAAGTAAGGATCCATGAAGTTCATGTAAAAAAGCTCTTGCTCAAATGCAATGCGGAAAGGTGATTGATGTTTTGTATGTTTTTTTGTGCAAGCTTTGCTAAGAGCCTGCTGACAAGAGGCCTGCCCAGTGGGCTGATACTTTTCGAATCGCATAGAAGAGACTTCAATAGCATTGCTCAAGTGTATTTTTCTCAAATGATTGTTACGTTTATCTCGACTTGCAGGCAGTGCTTCGCCACAAAGAGTGTAACATGAATTTCTTTTGTTCAGGACTACCATCTAAAAGAGTGTGACGAGTCCCTTTGTTGATGGCTATTAATGCGATAGGTTTTAATTTGCCTTTTCCCCCCCCCCTCAAAAAATCGCAGAACAAGACGAGAAGCAAACAAACATAATAGCTCGACAAGCTCTCTACCGCTAGTCTCCGAGCGTTTTCTGAACACTCCCCCATTTCGCTCCGCGTGCGCTCTGGCTGACACACGCCTGTGGGGTACCGTTCGCCATATCGGAAGTAATGGCCAATCCCGAATAGGCCGTGCAGTTGGCGTCCGAGAATATACTCAGCGAATCAATTTCGCTCAGGAGGGTGCCAAAGTTGACTCCCACGGCGTCATAGACCGAGTTGAACACCACGCAGTTGTCCACGTCAATATTGACGGCATCGCCGGCGCCAGGGCCGGTGCAGTCGGCGTTGTAGAATGAGCTCACCCAAGGGTCTTTGGCGACGGCGGCGGTGGCGAAGAGCGCGACGAGGAGGGTCTGGTAATGCATAATGTAGGGCGTGGACTGAGGGAATTATTGGAAGGATATTTTGTGGATTTGGGTTTTTTGGTGTGTGATTGGGTGGTATCGATCTGAGAAGTTACAATCGGGAAGGAGACAGACTGACAGGTCTTATACGTAGCTCTCTGCAACGAAAGGTGCGAAACTGCTTTCATTCAAATCTTGCTTTTCTTCTTTCTTGTCTTAATGTGTCTTTGTGCTACCTTGAAGTGTTTTAATTAAGCTCGCTTTATTCTTCGAATAGGAAACCGTCGATTTCAAAGGCTTGATGGTCATCTGCCACATTGGAGAATGAAAGGGTATATGAAGCATCATGAGGTCTTTGTACTTCTTTCGGATCTCTTATCTTCGAACGACCGTCTTCTCGGATGTCTTTGAGACGTAAAATTCTATCAAAGAGAGACAAAGAAGATCGAATGTAGTCTTTAGCGAACTTTATCAGGATTCTTTTGTTTCGCATATTCTCGAAGGCCATCTCCACCACATTTGTAGATCTAGATCTAGGGCTACAAGATATCATTAAGTTAGCAATTAAGAAAACAACATGTCCTTGTTCATAGACCCGAATTCGGCTCTAACATCATGCGTAACAATAAGTTACGCGAGGCCGGCTCAACACGTGCAACCATTCTTATTTTTCTGACGTACGCTCTGAGGTCGACAGAAGAGGGTCGTGTGCCGTCCTCTCAAGTGGAACCAATATCCTTCCAGGTCTCTGATGCTGCCAAGGTCTACAGCTCATTGGTACGCGACAAATATAAGGAAGCAGAGGCTCCCTTAGCTGAAAGGTTGGGCGAGGCAAATTGGCAAAGACTGTCAACGTAAGATTGCGGATGGAAGATATCAGCAATGGTGTCGAGGAAGAGTATATACGTGAAGAACCCTATTCGACCTTCAGACCCTACTCAGCGTTCCATGAGTCCGGTATCGGGACCAGTGTCCCAGCCCAGACTCAGCATGCACGATCGCATAAAACTTTCAACTCAAGTGACACCGAAAGAGAAGAAGGGCCTTTGCGAGTGCGTCGTGAACCGGTCGAATTTTGGCGCCGTCAGATTTTCAATGCTACTTGTATGGGGAGTGCTTTCGAGCATCAGAAACCGCGTAGACTGTATTCAAATGTATTTTCATCCAAGCATAGTATTCTCAAATACTCACAGGTCCCTGGGCGGCATGTTTTGGCCGACCTGCAGCCATACATTTGCACTTCGCGGGACTTGAAGAAGAGCCGTTGCACTTTTCGAGTAGAGTAGCATGGGCCAATCATAAACCTTCCAAGCATCGGATCAACCGATTTGGGGACTGTCCAGAGTGATCTAACAAAGGCTCAAGCGCTGTTGAGTGGGACGAGCACCTTCTCACCTTCCGTTCATATAATCCTTCTCGGACCCGCTTCAAATAGCAAATCTCATGGCATATAAGCCTCCGTCAATGTCGGTAGAAAGCGAAGAATGCCCGCTTTGTCGTACTGTGCTCGGGAACCTTCCCGCCAGCCTTTGTCAAACAGGTTCGGCGGCATATGGAAGAGATAGCTTTGGTGGCCTTGCCTCGAGGCAGTCCCGGGGATTTAGACGGGGCTTCTGTCACTGCACTCAAACGGACCACTTAGCCCTGCGTCAGTGCGGGATCCAAAGATTGTGGGCCATATGGAGACAGAACACCACCAACCTTTGCCGTCGACTGAGGCTGGTCATTCTAAGCCGGCCAGGCCAGGATCCAACGGCTATGGCTTAAATGACGATGATGAAGAGGATTGTTGCCGTATCCGGACTGCGATAGATTGTTCGAGGATCTGAAAGTGCATATGCTTACCCATCAATCAGAGAGGCCTGAGAAGTACTCAATCACCACCTGCACTTATAAGCAAAAAGGCTTTACTCGGCAGTACGACAACAATCGTCACACTCTTACTCACAACAAAGAGAGCATGATCTATGGATTCTACCTAGGGTCCGCTCAGCATCGGAGAAGACCTTTGATCGTGCAGACCTCTTCAAGCGTCACCTTACTTCTAATCATAGCGTAAAACAGACGCCATCGAATAACCGCGAGAAGAGTGTAAACCGTTTCACAAACAGAAAGATATCGACGCAAACCGCTGATGCGACTGGCAAGTGTTCCCTCTGCTCCGCCACGTTCGAGAACGCGCAAGAATTCTACGATATTTGAACGAATGTCTTCTTCGCTTTGGTGTAACAGATGGAACTCAGCGAGGCCATCAGCGAGCGCCTGACCAATGATTAGCGGTTCGCGAGACTGGGCTGGGGGATTTAGAGTAGCGAAGACCAACGACCGTTTGACTCCTTGAATTTGCCGAAGAAACTTCAGTGGTTAGAAATTTGGCCCATTCTTGGCTTCACGAACAGACCCAGGCTAACCGCAATTTCTCCAGGGTGATGCGATGTCCATTTCGCCAATGCATATCAACAGTCTCGGAGGACGACATCGGTGGCCCAGGACAACTTCGGGTTTGCATGACAACGACGGTTTCCTAGGCAGTCACGGATCGAGTTAGCGAGCACATCTGTGTCGATTTGGGAGGACAACATCGGTCTAGAAGGCTGACATTGGGCTCGCAAGACACATTGGTCTCCTTGATTGTTCGGGTAGATTCGGTGAGCACTCCTGTCTAGATCTCGAAAGAGATCGTCAGTACAAAATGATGACTTCGGTTTCGAAGAATAAGTTGGTCTCGCAAGATGAGACGATCTCGTGATGGCTTCTCGGGTCTTGAAGGATCGTATCAGCCCCAACGGATAAGATCAAGCTTCAAAGGATCAGGTCGGTCTCGATGTGGAAGGTCGACCTCGAAGAATAACATCGGTCCTGGCAATCCAAGTTTGTCTGTCTAATTTTTCCAGTAAGCACGATAGCAAAAGTTGATGGCAATTCCACAGCGCCCATTGATGGGTTCATGAAGATATCGCAGTTCATGTCTGCACCGAATATGAGGTGTGTGTTATTTACATGTATGCCAACGCAAGGCTACAGGATGCCAAGTTTCACTAACGCCGGATCACCACCCGCTCTTCGCGAAGTTTCAGATATTTCCGTCTTCCGTACGATGACCTTAGTGTTTAATACGGTATCGCGCTAAGGTACAGGGGCTAATTGGGTCCTGCTTCCCTGCTTCAGCCTTCGAGAGGCGGACTTCCAACCGCGTAAGCAGCGGATTTGGACTCGTGGTGTCGTAATCAATATCAGTACGAGCAGCACTAAAGATGATAGCCGGCAGCTTCTTGCCCCTGTCGGCTGATACGAATATCAGCGAAACGCCGAAATGTATGCACTGACTACTGACTTGAATATTTCCCGCGCCTCTCCTGGCGTCGGCGCACTTGACTTTGACCGTTGCTCGTCCGAATTGTTCCCTCACTACCTGCGAGGCAGTGCCGGAGGCATCATCCACTCTTTCTACATACCAACACTTCTCCAATCTTCTGTCTTTGTTTGCCACTCAATCAAGAATGTCGAATCTTTGAGACCCTTTCGAATCTTGCGTCATTCCTTGAATAAAAATGTTACGATCACCTCTTTCGAGTGCTGTTGCGGGATGGAGCCCCGCCTATGCTGCCGCGCTGGCTCTCGTCGCAATACAGGTTGGCATTGGAATAGTATATAAGATAGCGCAGAAGGGTGGAAGGTCAGTAGTTGTGAAATCCAAGGGCTGGAAAAATGGTATGAGCGGCCTACTCACGAGAGCATAGTTACACATTTTCGACCTCATCCTCTATAACCATATCCGAATTTCTCAAATGTGCTCTATCAACATTCCTATTCTACCGAGAATGCCGGAGGCGGCATGCTGCTAAAGGTTTTGTATACCTGGCGACGCCGCCGACGCCAGAGCGATTATCGCTGGAAGAGAAAGATGACTCGAGGACTTTCAGTGAGACATCTACATTGGAGGAGGGAAAAGATGGAAGCGAGGACCATGTCAAGATCCCATTGTCACCAGGTGCTAGAGGGGAAGAGTTGACGCTGGAAGAGTTCTGGAATTATTGCAAAAATGAAGTGCCCATGGATACCAAATACGGCTTCTTCCAGCTGGCTCTGCTATATGCCTTGATCAATAATACGGTATGCAATCCTCGTTCAATATTGCATACTAAGGAAGAGTGTCTCATATAAAGGTGTGATATACAGATATTCGTAGCCTACAAACTTGCGGACCCTGGTACAATTCAACTTCTGAAATCCGGAATTACCCTGGTCACGGCGCTGGTCATGCTATTTGCTTTGGGAACAAAGATTGTCAAGCTCCAATGGATTGCCATTATTATACAGGTATGGGCGCTACAATAGTCCCCAAAACCAGCCACTAACAAAATCATAGATCTGTGGTCTTATGGTGACCCAATATCACCCTGACACTGGTGCCTCATATCCACTCTCGACCTATACGTTGCTCATCTTTCAGACCTTCCTCAGTGCATCCGCGGGTGTCTATAATCAAAGTCTCTGCAAGAGGGGGACTGCGTCTTTGCACGGGGATAACCAGACTCTGTATGCCTCAGGAGCGGCCATCAACTTGGTCATCCATGTTATGATGAAGATCCTGAAGTCAGACGAGCCCTCATTTTTCACCGGTTATAACAGTATTGGAGCCATTATGGTGGTGCTCAGCAATGTCTTCATTGGTCTTGCTATCACTGCAGTTTACAAGTACGCGGATGCGATCATTAAATGCTTCGCTACCGCGGTATCAACAGGAATCCTCCTCTATCTCTCACCCATCCTATTTGGAGCTGAGATGTCTTTTCTGGTTCTGCCAGGGACTCTTGTTGTCTTTATCTCTACATGGCTCTACATGGAAGCGGCACCTCCAAAACCAACGCCAAGCTCGATTCCTGAGCAGGCTCCTCCGACAATGCTAAGCCAAGTCTCCGAAAAAATATCTGCAAAGGTACGTTGTCTCTAGCGAGTACACCTTATTCAAGTACAAAACTGACCGCGCCATTCTAGCATTGGAACCGCAAAGTAATGACAGGCCTCTCCACATTCTTGACGATCGTCATTATTGTTTGGCTCTCACTTGGCAACGCGCACATGCCCGATAAGGGTGCTTCTAAGGTGACAGAAGTGGATGCCCTTGAATCCAATTCTACTGTGACCAAACTGGAATCGCCTTTCAAAAATAGTATGGCCTTCATTCGAATCAACGGAGATCGTCCGGAACGGATACCGACGGTAATGGGCTACGAACCCTTCTTCAGAGAGGTACACATCAGCATGCCAAATCTCACTCCCAATAAACACCAACTGAACCTTACCCACGACTCCTTCGAGCAAACCTTTACCGCCTACAAGGCCCTTGGAGACACCATGAAACTAATCCTCGACGCACCTACTAACGATAGCGCCTCTAAAATAGACGGCATTTTCTTCTTCCACTTCGACATATGGCTTGACCCCATGGCTTTCGCTCATGAGGACTTCGAGAACATATGGCTCCCTGACATGGAAGGCCCAAGATATCTTTGCATGACCGAAAAAACCAGGGACGAAGTAATGGGTGAATGGTTCTGGTTCGACCGAGGCGCTCAACACCCAGCTATCAACGCCGCCCGCGAAACCCACGACCGTTTCGGCCAGGATTTCAGGATGAAAGGTGACGAGTTTTGTGCCGGCTGGGCAGACCTCTACTACATTCCCCGCCGCTTTTTCGCCGACTGGATCATCCTCTCTACAATCTACGCGTCCCACGATGTCTTCCACGAAATAGCAGTCGCAAGTATGGCGCGTATTATCGACATCTCTCGACGCACTCACCCTACGCTGCCCGTCATGACCCATTTTGGAGACTGCTGGGGTGGATGCTGCAGCGGGTATCCGAAGGGGCCGGAGATTTTATGGAAGAGGTGCGGGCATCATCTGAACTATCTGAACCAAGAGCATGTGAAAACGCAGTATGGGCGCTTGGAGCGAGAGGCTAAGATGCTGGGGAGTAATATCACGGAGGCGGCAAGGGGCAAAGAGGATGAGCTGCGGATGTTGAAAGAGCTTGGAGGTTTGATGGAGGCGGTAGGGGGGGACACTGAAGACTCGTGGTCGAAACACTGGTGATCGCGATGGAGAAGTGGGTTTTCAGGTCACTCGCCGGTCGAGCCACGATGCATGATGAACCAGGCCGAAAGGGAATGAAAGAAAAGCCCTGAAGATAAGGCCGGGCTTGCGATCCAGCCAGTAAACCTCCAGCCAGACTTGAGGCCTCCCGTCAAATCAGCACCATGACCTCAAACACAGTCTTCGAACCGGCACCCGCCTGTCAGAGAGAGAAGACATGGCTTTCACCGGATAAGGCCGCATTCAAAGACCCCGCGCGCCGATCTTTATACATGTTTTGTATTTAGGGAAAGATGTACAGGTACGGAGTATGGGACAGTATAGAACCAGCGGCGGCGTCCCTGGGTGTGTAAGAGTACCTTTACCATTGGGGTATATATGTTTGATATTTACATAGTTAGCAAGCTAGCATTCGAGACTCTGAGCGATGCGATTTGTATTATAACACTTTTCTGCACATAGAACCGGCGGCGGCGGCGGCGTCCCTGGGTATATATATAGGAGTGCTCACACGGTATATATTTTTGGTATTCGGATTGCTAGTATCGAGACTCTCAAAAGCAAAATGTCATTTGTATAGCAATCTTCTCTCTTCAGACATAATTCTTGCGCCCTGCTTACGATGACTGGCAGCGTTGGCAAGACTGAGGACTTACCGCTGGTTATTATTGGAAGCCTTTTTTTTTTTCTATTGAAAAAGAAAAATAGGGTGGTCCTCTTTGGCTGGAATTTGGATGTCGAAGCGAGACCTGGAAAGAAAGGGTCAAGTCGATGTGATTTCAAGGGGAATAAGGGACGGGTGATGCACGCATGGATCTTTGTATCCAGATCTATATAGAGTATCTGACGAAGAAAAACATGAGTCGTAAAGTACATGTACAAAATTTATTAAAGAAGTAAAATCGCAGCAGCATCGCCCAGCGCGCAAGGCTGTTAAGTAGTAGTACATGCGAAGTAGATCCCTCTATATAGCAAGCCAGGTACATCCCTCATCC
This sequence comes from Alectoria sarmentosa, assembly GCA_009733775.1. Taxonomy (NCBI): domain Eukaryota; kingdom Fungi; phylum Ascomycota; class Lecanoromycetes; order Lecanorales; family Parmeliaceae; genus Alectoria; species Alectoria sarmentosa. The sequence continues at coordinate 77,235 of WOGZ01000096.1, forward strand.
ATACTCCACTGCTTTTACTGATACAAGCGTCGAAGACCAGGCACAGAAACAAAATTACATAGGCAACATATACGGCAAATCCTCCGCATTCCTCGGTATATTCACACATTCGGCAGACGGATACGGGTTGGTTGGCGCGTAGTCGTTGATGACCACCCGACTCGCATGCAGCATGCCAAATAGGATCTGATCGTACATAACCCCGTATCGTTCTAGCTGCTTCACGGTTGCCTCTCTAAACTTCTCGAGTCTGGAAGTGACGAGTATGATTCTCACCCTACCTGTTGCATGCAACTTATTGAGGTGGTCAACATTCTTCATCAAAGGGGCCGTGGTGCCCCACGTGGGCACGAAGTATTGGCCGCTATTCTTCATGAGCGTGCCGTCGATGTCGACGAAAAGAGTTTTGAAGCTATCGCAAAAGGCACGCCAAGAAGGGAGGGTCCCCCAGTCCTCATAATTTGCAGCTGGGATCGAGAAGAAAGGGGCGCCAGCGGCCATTTTTAGCCAGATCACGTCAGAGACTGCTAGCTCGACGCCCTTGGTAGCAGAGGCCATGATCTGGTACTTCCTCGCCTGAGCAACACGCGAGAGGAAGTCCTGGGCCGATTTCCAAGCATATCCGCCGATGCAGAAGGTATTGCTAACCATTAGTTTCTCGACGATACTTGTCAGTTGGCCAGTTTGGGAGTTGACAGCTACGTAGCCTTTGGACGCGACGTTGGAAACGCCAGATTCGGTTTCCCTTGTAATTTCCAAGGTTGCTACGCCGTCGACAGCTGGAACGGGACACTTGAATTGATTGTCACAGTCTTTGAGGAAGATCGGGCCAGTCACTTTAGCAGCATTGATGATGCATTCGATTGTCTGGGTCTGGTCGACTGTTTCTTCAGCTATAACGACGATGGAGACCTTGATTTCTTGGAGACGTGGGACTCCGTCTTCGAAGATCTTTAGGATGGCATTGACATCTCCACCGCAGTACTTGTCGACGTGCTCTTTCAAGAGTCCAACGACGACATGGTTCACATGGGTCAAGTCTAAAGCTCCCAATGCGTCGACGACCATGAGACACCCACTGGGTTGAGTGAGCATCCATTTGGGTTTTACGCCGGGAAAGCGGGAAGAACGTCCGGCGGAGGGAACAACAAGGGTGACTGGCTCACTCTCAGCGCTAGCTTCGCCATTCGATTCGACACCGTTTGTATGTACGCCGTTCGTGTGGGCTCCGTTTTTAACGACGCCGTTCGAGTAGTGCAGAGGTGGGCGTGCTGTAATCTCTGATGCAGGCTGAGTAGCGACGTCCCCTACAGCCTCAATTGGCAGGAAGCTCGTCGGCCAGTCTTTGACCTTTAGGTCGGAAGGCACTGGTAAGACCTTTATGACGCCTTCCACCTGTTGCAGCTGCTCCTGCAACTTCTCTAGGGCAACGATCTGAATGACACCTACGGCGTAGAGTCGCTGTCTCGCGGCCTCCTCACCATTGACCCATCTCTCCGACAATCGCTTGTAGATTCCGTCGATGACGATGAAGGTATTGTTGATGAAGCGGACTCGGCTGTGTTTTGGATTCTGAATAGACTTGTCCCAGAGAGTTGTCGCAAGTAAGCTGGCTAGGAAGGAGGCCAAAGCTGACAACGGAGACGTCTGCTTGCCATCACCGCCAGCTTTGGAGGAAGGTAATTCCGGAAAGAAAAGAGTCCGGTTCTCCAGGTCGATACCTACATGCTTTGGAGAGTAGCGATCCTCGTCTATAGTGAGAGCTGGTATCCAGACATCGTTGGCGTGTTGCGGGAATCGGCCAAAACGTTGGGTGAGATATGTAGACAGGCGGATGGAGCGATAAGGGTCGCTGCGGGCAAGGAGAGCGTCAAAATGGTCGCTCACGGAGCTGATGTACCAATTGAGTTCCGGGAGAGAGCAACGCTCGAGGAAGCGTTCGTAGGGCGTCAGATTCGGCGGAGAGGCCAGCGTAGAATCCATGATCGCTACAATAATCTAGCTCTTGAAGATGCCCAGCTGAGGACGGCCGCTCCACACCAAGTTGTTGCCAAGGAGCAGGGTCTCGGCGACTGTGGTAGGTATGGAAAGGTGGTAGCTGTCCGGTGTCAGCAAGTACTTGTCGTCGGCAACGTTCAGCGACTTCACTGTCGACCTCGGACGAACAAGGCCGCCAGATCAGATCAAGTAAGCGACGCATGATGAAAAAGGGGTGGCGTCTTTCAATGTCCAGACTGATCCGAAACAGTTTCAGCCTTTCCAACCGTAGAGGCGATACGATACGAGTATTACGAAGCTAAAGATGGTATTGTAAAACCTGCATACGCGTAAGTGCAAGTGCGGGAAGTGGCAAGGGTCCGCACGGCTCTTCTAACATGCAGCCAACAAGACCCGAAGAGACAAAAGATGATTTTCTCACTCTATTCCGGCACTCTATTCGAACATCCTTTCCGACGACCTTTTTCTTTGATAATTACTGATTTTATCTTCTGCGAGCCATTTATTACAACTACGTCATCATGATTGAGCATGATTGACCAATTCTGAAAAGACAATCAAAAGGAGAAGGAGCCACGCGGCGAACGGGAAGTGCTATGAGGCCTAATTTAGGTCCAACAAGCTTCTAATTTCGTATTATTCAATTTTACAATTTACACCAATGAAGAAGCCCGCCGCCTTCTCAGCTTCTAGTTGAAAGATAAAAGGGTGACGTGACAGGGTCAGGTTTGAAAGCTGGGACTAGTTGAAGTAGGTGGATCGCTGGCCAGGATGCTCGGGAATTCTTGCGCGGCGCCTTCTGCCACTCGTGGCTCTCCAAAGCCAAACACTCGAATACTCGAATCTTTTTTTTCTTTCCTTTCTCGTCCATATGCATCCAATCCATATTCAATAATCTTGTCGGCCGAAATAATACATAAGTTGTTGTTGTCGTACATACCGTCTTGGTCCATTTGCTGCCTAACTCATCTCCTAATTGAACTCCGACTTGTATCATATTTGACAGTTCTTAAACATCGTTACGACTTCTTGGATGAAGACGCATCTATCAAAAAGCTACGTTACGGGCGCTTTGCACAGCTTTTGGCTACCGGAGAATTATGGCTCCAGCAATATTGACAGAGAATGGACAAGTGTCAGGAAACTTCAATCAATCATCCCTGCACGAATGGTCTGCACTTGCCCATAACAAGTTCCCTCTCAGGAAACTCCCCGAGCCACTACACATCGACTCTATACCTCCCTATGAAAGCAATTCTGATCAAGTTGAGTTGGAGGCACAAACACCGACGGCACACAAGCCTACCCTCAAGGGAGTCGGTAAATCGGATTGTGAAGTCAAGATCGTGAGCATCTCCGAATGCGAGAGCGAGATCCCACCCGAAGCCTTCGCCGATAAGAACAGTCGTATGTGTCTCACCTAGATCAGCTCTCAAGCGCTAGAGCTAACATCGTGTGCGTAGTCTGGACAAGTGATGCTATGCTGGATATTTTCGCCAATGCGCGCACACTGACCCCAACGAATGGGGACTCGTATTCAGTCTTGGGCTCTCGCGCAGCTCAGGCCCGAAAAGCACATCGAAGACCCTTCCTTGCGCGGAGAGGGAACTCGTCTGCTCCACGTCTGGCTCGTCAGCCTACACGTTCAACAGGACCCAGCAAATATGTCAGTGGCGCAACGATCCGTCGCTTGACGTCCGACAAATGGGCAGTGCGAAAACAAGCCTTTAGTGGTGGAAAGCAAGATGGATCCAGACTGCTCAAGCAGATTCAGAAACAGCTCATCTTTTCTGCAACATGTCGGACAAGCCATATGAATGCCACAATTAGTACCCCGGAAATATATGGTCTCAAAGTGCCTCGGGCGGGTCAGGATTCAAATATAGTTGTGGACATGGAGTACATACCGTTCCACGACGTTGCTTTTATCATGTTGGAGCAGGACAAGGCCGTCAATGAGTGGCTGATCAACGCAGCAATTTCTGTCGTCGACTATGAATTAACGAATAGCTCAAGCGTTCCACTCAAGGAGGTCATGCCAGATTTCCGTAAAAAGGCCGATAGCATCAAGAGAGCTATGACAAAGTCGCCTTTGCTGTCCGAGGAGGAAATAAAGGATACCTGCGAGCAGATCGATGCTCTTCTTCAGCACTACGACGGTTTACCGGAGCTGCATATACCTGTAGGGACATGTCACGGAGATCTTACTTTGCAGAACATGCTTGTAGATCCCATAAATCGCGAACTTTGTGTCTTTGATTTCTTAGATTGCTTTGTTGTAAGTCAATCTTGCGTCATTGGTTCGGCTCTTGTATTCAGGATTTCTAGCCATGGACTTTGTTCCAGCTCAGTGTTGCTGACTTGTCCTTTTCGCTGTTTCTAGGAGTCGCCGCTGCAAGATCTTGCCAAGCTGCTGCAAGATGTCCGCCACCAATGGTTCTTTACGCAGGTCGAGATACCTGACGGAAAAGAGGCGCGAGCTGTAGCCACCCTGGCCTTCTTTTATGACAAGATCCGCTCCGACTATGAGTTTTACGAATTTTGGGAAGCCCTGGCGCTCTTCGAGTTCATGTGCCTTGCACGCATCCTGCCATACATGACCAATGACAGAGAAAAGCATTGTATAATCTACGGCCTGCAGAGAATCCGCGAAGATCTGAAATCTCAATCTGCTCAGGAAATGCTATCAGTGGAAAGCTCTAGTGACAGTTATGATTCCGAGCCAGAAAGCCTTGACGCGATACCAAACGATAAGACCACAGTCATTGTTCCTGCTCTGGGCCCTGACTTGGCACAAGTGTTTTTTGATGGACAAATCAAGCTTTTGACTGTCAACGTAAGTAATCAATTTTTTTTGTAGGGATGAAGAAACTGGCTGATCGGTCCTCTTTTTCGGTAGCCCAACGGCCGGCCACTAATAGTGGACTGCGTGTCAAGTCTCGGCACCGACAAAGTCTCTCGGATTATCATCGCAGTCCCCAAGTCACTAATACTACAACACTGCGATAGCCCTGCCGCATTTGAGAAGCTCTTTGACACCCTAGGACCCGACAAACGCAGCAAAGTCGAATTCTTCTATTCCGAGCAAAAGACCAGAGATGTTATCGACACCGTGACCGCAGTAATACAAAAACGCAACGTGTCCGGCTCCATCTTCGTCAAAGATGCCAACAACAACTTCGCCCATTCCGTCGACGCAGGAAACTACACCGCCTTCCTCTCCATCGTCAAAGAGGAAAACCCAATCCGCAGCTCCAATCCCCGCTCCCACAACCGCTCCTACTCGAAAGGCGACCTCCGCCCGCTCCAAAAGCGTGATCTTCGCCCCGACCTCATTGACGCAACGAAGAAATCCTACGTCTCCTTCTCCTACGACAACATCGTCAGCAACATTTCCCACGCCTCCTTCGTCTCCTCCCAATTCTGCTGCGGCGGCTACGGGTTTCTGTCAGCCTCCGACTTCCTGACCTCTGCCCAGCGTCTGCGCATCGCGCTTCAAGCAGCCGACATCGAACTCTCCCCCGGGAAGAGCGGGCTCAAAATCATCGACGTCATCTGGGAGATGATCTGCGAAGGCCACCTTTTCTTCGGCGCAAAGGTATCCGAGTACGACGATTGGGGTTCCCTCGCCGCTTGGACTGCGTATAAAGGCACTTACACGACTCACTGGGTTGACATGGCGCACCTCGAGCGAGTCCTCAGACGTCCGGATGCGAGTGGGGGACTGCAGCATATCCTCGATAATCCGAGGAGGAGTATCATATTCTACACCAGCAAAGGCGAGGCGCATGTGGGTAAGGTGAGGGAGGCAGTGGAGAGGGTTGGGGGTGCTGCGACGGGGAAGAGGTTACAGATGTTGCATAGTATCGTCAGTCCGAATTTGATGGGCGTGGAGAGCGATTTGAGGGATTTGGGTCTTTGATTGTGGGTGGTTTTTGTTCGGGAGCGTGTATATGGTTGGATGTGGGCTAGTACTGCATATATGTATGTGAGATGGCGGTCATCATTGGTTTCTAGGCGTAATTTGGATAACTAGCTGAGGAGTTGTGAGATGGTGATTGTTGTTGGATTTCGGGGGACATTTGGATACCCAACTGAGGAGTTGTGAGATGGTGATCGTTGTTGGATTTTCGGGGGACTTTGGGATATCCAGTCGAGGAGTTTCGAGATTTTCTCGATGGAATTTTGTATAAGATTTGTATTGTAGTTTCTCGGAGCATGGTCGTGCAATGTACAATGCTGTACCATACCATACCATACCTATCATGCTCTGTCCACAATGCACTGTAAAGGACGGCTTTCACGTTTTATACACCGTATTCGAAAACGACCGTGGTCATACCAATTTTTTGAAAGAATGTACACAAAGAAGATTGGGTGGGTATTGATTAGCTTTTGCCAATCAAAGTAACTAATTATACGCCTGAATCTGGCTTTTGAACCAACCCAACCGAGATGAAAGACTTGACGCGCTACGAGTAGAGGGCAAGCGTCTGGAAGGAAAGGAAAGGAAAGGGAAGGAAAGATTCAAATCCACTAGGCCGGTCCAAGCTGCAAAGAGCGGCATCAAGCAGTCCGTCTCATCCACAAACCATGCTCTGTTTCGGCATTTCCCTCCGTCCCAGCCCATCATCTTCGTCAACTGTTTCCCTCTCGGTCATCTCTGCCGGTTCTTTCTTCGGGTTCCGGACGAGCTTCTCCGCTTCCTCCTCCTCCTCCTCTAGTCTCCTTCTCTCGCTGACCGCTTCTTCCTCTAACCTCCTCTTATCCTTCTTGCTCATCGTCAAGCTGCCCTTCGCCAGCGCCTCCTTCAACAACGGTCTCACGTACGGCTGGCACACCCACCAAGGCCTCCTGCATGCCCGGACCGTCGCCACGGAGCTCTCATCCTTGCTCGGATCCTCTTCCTGTTCCTGCACATTCGGTAGGTCGGTGTTGTCGTACTTTGCCGGATCGGCCTCGTAGGCCAGAAGACCTTCCTTGACGGCGGTTTCCACCATGTGCAGGACGTTTTCGAAGGCGGCTATGTCGCCTGCGCGAGACTTGCCGAGGGCGTCGCGGATGTGATGGTGCGTTGCGACGAGTGGGCGGAGGAGGTGGAAGAGGTGGGGTTGCATGGCGAGGAGGTTCGGTGAGGTGGTCCTTTGCTGGTTGTTGTCCCGCTTTTGCTTTTTGGTTGGGGGTTGGCCCTCGCTGTCTTCGCTGGGAGCGCCGTTGAGGGTTGTGGGGGGATCTTCGACGGGCGGGTCGGAGGGGAGGAAGAGGGGTTTTCGCTTCGGTGGGGGCTTTTCGAGAACGTATTGATAGAGGATATCCATATATCGTCTGAAGACAGCATCCATCCTGTAACCACCCTTTCCACTCCTGCCTCTCCAGTATTCCCGACCTTCCGAGCCAATGTTTGGCGGCTTGGCAAAAATTGTCGGGTCGTATAAATTCCCCTCTGCACTCATGACTCCGTCGGCATGCGTCTCTTCAAGACAGCTATAGATATCCTCATGCCGTAGAACGTTGCCGTTTGCAAAGATGACTGTATCCTGAGGTAGCCTTTCCCTCAGATACCGCAACACAGACCAGTCCGCCAAGCCTGTCTTGTGACCCTTTTGATCTCTATGCCGTCCATGCACCGTGATAACGCTTGCGCCGGCCGACAGTATCATCTGGGCATATTCCAGCGTCTTCTCTTTCGACTCTAGTATGCGCATCTTTGCCGTGACTGGTATGTCCAGGTTCAGATGTAGCTTGTTGATCAGGTTGTAGATCAGGTTCCAATCTTCCTGCAAAAATGCCCCATAGTTCCCTCTCCTCGCGATACCCTGCGGACAACCCAGGTTGAGATCTATTGCATCGCAGAAAGGCTCGACGTAACGTGCAGCTTCAAGGAGCGCATCGGGTTCGTTGGCACAGAATTGTACGAAGAGTGGTCGGTCAATCTTAGGATGGCCGTCCAGGTATAGGTCTGCTATGGGCTTTTCAAGATCATTCCTTGGAGGAGTGGCAAGCCCTGATCTCGTTGGCTGGAAATGATGGTCTCGGAATTTCGGTGTCTCGGTGAACATGCGCGAGTGGATCATAGGAGTGTAAGCCAGGAGGTCTCTGGAGGCTTCAGGGCTCATGAAGGATCGGGTGAGCATGCGCCATGCCTGGCAAGCCCTGTCAGTGCCATCCACGATAAGAAAGGCGAATGAAACAGCGTACGAAGTCTGACTGATCCACCATCGGCGCCAGGATCATCTTCGGGCTACCCAGGCTCTCATAGAATGCTCGTCCAGTCAGCTTCCGCCTTTTCGCTGCCGACGGAGGATTGGTTGAAGATGGCGTTGGGGGCTCGTTGGCCATGGACTTGGTCTGGCTAATGGTCATGCTTGCAATGGTGCGGGACCAGAGAGGGAGATGGCCAGGTACTTTCGATGAAGCTGCAAGCCGGAAGGCCTGACGTAAAACAGTGTCCAGCTTTGGGACACCGGTGACTCTTTCGCAAGCAAGAGCAATATTTCGAAAACATGAAAATGCTCGCCGATGAAGCACGCTGTCGGCCCGAAGTTCTCACTAGTGCAGGTACTCGTACAGGACCCCTCGGACTAATCTACAACATACTCATTAACTTATATAGTTACATAATTCCGCTACAATAATCGATATCTTTGTTATCCTACTTCAGGGCTTCACTGGGACGTACCTGTAACGCTACCTTGGCTTTTGAATCTTGCGAACAGTCAACAGTGCTCTATACTTCAATGTCTTTGCTTCTATACGTGAGAAGATCTCTGAAATCCGTCGAGGCAACATTCATGTCAACAGCTATAACTTTTCTTGATCAACTCATGGAAACATTTTGATATTTCCCCCCATCTTAAGCTAAGCTACGAGGCTTATGTCCATCGATGCGACGCCATATTTGCTTGCTCTTATGAAGACCCAGGAACGCAGAGAAAAGGTTGAAAAGTTCACTTTGCGAGAGCCGAAATCCGTACGATCAAGATTTGGTCCGGGCATTCATTCTATGTTGCTCTTATCGACTCCAGTATCTCCTTCCTCCGGCTTTGAACCTGAGCAGCAGAGCCCAATCGGCCTTGTTCCACCATCCATACAGTACCTCCACTTTTGAAAGCCAAAGTATTGCTCGACCATCACGCGCTCAACATCCGAATAGACGTAATTCAATCGCTTCGCACAGATTATCCTCTGCTGATTGCGCCTTGGCAAGCGCATACTGAGAAACTGCAACGATATAAAGACCGTCCGCACGATTGTAGGCCTCATCGAACGCCGGCTGAAGACCCTGGGCTTGATCGATGACGTCTTGGCCGGCTTTTCTGGCCTGGATATACTCTTGCCTTCTCGAATAATGACACCCAAGCGACAAGCGAATGTGCAAAGTCCGAAGGTCTTGGAAACCTAAGATTCGGTCGCTGCTAAGCATATTTTGCAATGCCACTCCTTCTTGATTGATGTCGCGTTCGCGGTCAATCCTCTCGATGTATTCTATATGAGAATACAATGTTGATCAATGCATAGGGCCAACGATACTTTCGAAGTGATCTCCAGCACTTCGAAGACATCGCGCGACAACATCCGCGAACTGGGTGGCATCCACCAGTGTAAGCCACCCCCAAATAAGAGCAAGAGGGTGCTCATACCCCACGAGCAATCTACCAAGTTTGTAGAACTGTCGGAGAACAGCCAAAGATATTTCATGTCTTCCTTGACGGCTAACATGGATGATAAGCGCAAAGAGATTGCTAAAAGTCCTGGGATGCTCTGCTAAAAGTATTTTTTTGATCCCAGCGGTAGCAGATATAAGTGTCTGTCCTGCCGCTTGGAAAGATTTTTGTGCGAACATCTGACAAGCTATGCAACATTGCTCATAAAGAGGGTCCAAAAGGCTAGATGCATCTTCTTGAACTTTGATGGTGTGACAATCAAGGTATGGTGATATTGAAACCCACTTCCCGGAATCAAAAGAGCCTTTGTAATAGTCCGAGATAGTGCCAAAAATTTGCTCCGGAATTGTCATTAGCTTTGGGTTCACAACTCGGGACGGTACTCTACAGGGGTAGAGCATTCCACTGCTTCAGGTGTCGTGGACGCCGCCCGTTGAGAGATGACAACGTCAATTGATATCCGTTTTCGTTTCCAATAGCGCACCACATCTGTGTAGTCAACTACCTTGCCACGGACAAGAAATGTAGAGGCTTTGCACTCGTCCCTTCTTTTCTTATTCAAACAAGCCACTGCCACCATATCTTCCTCTTTTTTCTTCTTGTCCAAACCCCATTCCTTTAGGTGCGTCTTGTACATTTTCATCCTGGAAGACGTCAGAGAATGTCAAAAAACATGAGGTCAAGAAGACGCACGTGGCTTGGAAGCCATGCTGGCTTTTCATGACTTGCATAACCTTTGCCAGCGTATGTTTTTCGTAATGTCCTCGAATTAGTGTTTGATGTCTGATCCAGTCTTGCTTGGTGGCCCAGCTTTTCGTTCGAGTATCAGGCTGAATCGAAGAGGTACTGATCGCGTTGAGCGATGATGATGTAGCTGCCATTGTACGAGGCTGGAAGGGCTGCTTGTGGAGCAGGGTTCGAGATATTGTTATGGATGGGAAGCGCAGGTTCAATTGACCGCGGCTTAGTGGAAATTGAGAGTTGGGATACGACTTTGAACAAGGAGCGGAGGCTGGAAATGATTCTTTATTGATACCTGTATTCGCAATATGCAACGAAGAATAATATCGTTTCAAGGCAAAAGAAGGCGAAAGAAGGCGACAAAGGAGACAGGGCTGTGCTGCTGAGGCTGCAATCCTGCCAAATAGAGGTGATCGAACGAGCGAATTTTCCATGCACTGGGTCCGGAACTAGCCAACAGTGGTCAAAACATCAAAGGTATCAGACCAGCTTGGGCAGGGTACAGAGGTAGGGCATAGAAGCGTCCGCCAAGAGCCATTTCAATCGGATCCCATGCGATTGCTGCAAGTATCTTCGAGGATATCAACCACTGGGAACCAGTAGAGTCAGAGTTTGACGCCTTGACAATGGTCACCACACCATGCGTTAGCAAGGGCTGACGTTCGCCGATTGGCTTTGCATTAGAAAGTCCTTGTTGTTGCAGGATTCAAAAGCTGACTAGGAAACAAAGATGACCAACCACTCGACAGTCGGTACCAAGCACCTCTTGTGGGCTACCCAGCGCGCGAAATTTATAGCCAAGGAGGGTATTCTGTCTGATAGATGTTTCTGCCCGTCTACGCAAATGACGATTTTGAAGGGCGCAGCGAGTGCGACAAAGAGGGGCTCGCTCGTCAAGGCTGAACATTTGGCTAAGCTTGGCCGGTTGCAGTCTTGGAGGCTAAGTATCTTCATTCTTGAAGCTGAGGAGTTGCTCATGATAAGGGTAAGGCGTGCTGGAGCCTTCACACCTATTGCCATTACATCTGAATCAGAGTCTACTCCATGAATGGTCCCGCTCCTGTTGACAAAGCCGTCTGTATCTCATTACGACGCTTGATTCGGATAGAGCAAGGGAGTAATTAATCGGAACTCATGAGATATACAGGGCGCTTGCTCGAATCCAAGCCGATGAAGCACTCACACTCTCAACGACGATCCTTGCGATATCAAGGAAAACCCAACTCAGCGCCCCCAGTATCAATCCTACCGCTTCCATCGATACCTCCTCGTCGCCGAGCCGTCTCGACGTCAGGCCCAATGCGTCTCCATCTCCATCTCGGTCTTCTCACGCTTCCAGACTTGAATATCGATCAGCAACCCCCGAGTGTAGTTCCTAACTCCATGCTTCATCTCCTCATCGTGATTTCTTGAAATGTAATCTCTCGCAGCGTCATCGCTAGCCTCGTAGAGCGCCGCAACCTGTTTTAGGGCCGCCGTTGCTCTCTTCTCCGCCATGTAGCGCGTACTTAGCACCAGGCTACCTGTGGCTGAACACTCCAGAGGGGAGGCACGTTATTACCACTGTCGCTATCGAGATCGTTGTCAGTCTGCTTGCTTGAAGTAGGGGTGGCTGCAGCTGCAGCGCTGGCGAAGGAAGCAGTCAGGCTGTTGCCATGGACGTCGACTGCACCGTACTTGTTCACAGCCATATTTGTTGGTCGTTCGAAGCACTTGGTATGTTGACAGGAAATGATGAACGGAAGAGCAGGCTGGAGATGAGGGAGTGCAAAGGCGTGTTCTCTTTTATGTCCGTTTCGAGCTTGGCCGCTGCCCTCTTGTCGCGTTTGATGACACCTGTCTCAGACATCTCGTCTGGAACATACGCATAGCATGATCGATCGGGAAATTTCTTCCTGATTGTGGTCAACATGGCTGGTTTGGTTCCATCATTGATGCTTTAAAGTGAGTGGTTTCATCCTGAGCTCAAACCACGCCAATACCCGTCGTCTATGCAGCATACTGTACCAAGAGCACTCATCACATGATACAGTCAAACTAGATTAGTCTTTGAGAAGAGATGAGACATGTCAAGGCTGCACAAACTCGTCAGCCAAAAGGCTGGACAACAGCCCTGGAACTCAAGGAGGTTTGATTGCCCTCGGTTGGCAGACCGTGAGTCCAAGCGGTCGGAACCCTCGCGGGTAGGTCTACGCCATTCGAATCTTCGTTGCGCAGAGCTTGCTGATTGATTCTCTTTGCTTCATCAGCAAACTTTGCTTTTTCACAAAAAAGCAGCTGCGAGATGTTGTTCCGATGACTATTATTTCCAAATGGCCGAAGAGAATGGCTATTCCCTAACCCGTGAAAGCTGTGGGAGACGATATTAAAGTATTCGGGTCAATACACCCCTTCCGTTCGAAGCTATACCCGCAGTTTTGACGCTGGACCAGCCTTCGTGCTTGTGCAAGCAGTCAGCTCGTTCGCCTCCACAATGTTGAAGGAGAATTGTCTCGCGCAAGAAAGGTTGGAGAAGTCCTCGCGTGTATTCCGATATGAGCCGGACAACGGGGAAGATTCTGCAGCCCGTTGCTGCTACTTCCGTCCTCGATAGCCTTGTCGCTGCGATCTTCTCCCAAGCATTACCATTATTGTTATTGTCTGCAGCTGGCGAAGTGCTGTGCGTGGGAGAGGGAAGTCCATTGAACGAGAAGAAGCCGAACAATTGCTCGAGCTTTGCCCCGAAGATGCCAGAAAGCGTTGATGGGCTCTGAAAGGGCAACGTTGCGCTTGATTTCGAACCAGACCTCATTGTCGTTGATGCTCGTGTCTGTCCGAAGGTGGTAGTTTTGCCACAATCACTCACTGCTATCGGAGCAGGCAATACCTTGCGATGATCATGAGGTTTGCTGCCGCTGTGGTCTTCCACCTGTGTAATGTTCCAGACTGTTGTCAGTGTGGTGCCACTGAGGTCGTTTTTGCTTGCTTTCTGCAGAACGTAAGTATAGTGACGAGATCATGGGGCGGATGCAACTTGCTAGCTATGCTAGACTTCTGACACAGTTTGGAATAGGTTGATTTACATGAAGTGCGTGTACAATACACAAGCTGTGCTTAAGGTCGTCGTGGAATGTTTCCAAAAGGCTTTCATTTTTTTTTGGCCCTCTGAGCCTGGATTTTTTCCTCTTGCGGATATCAGTCCTACCGGCTCCTTAGCAGCAGACACTTTTAGTGCGAGAAGAGCGATCTAACCACCAGTGGTTTCAAGACCTGGTAGCGAGACCTAGAACCTACGAGTTAAAATTTAGGCTTTCTCCCAGCTTGTTATTTTATGGTCATGGGAGTTTGAAGAGTGGTACGAGCTTAGAGTACTGCGTGTGAGGGGATCGAGGAATGGCAGGTGGTCAACGGCATGCAGGATCATCTGTAACGGCGTGGCTTTTAGATCGAGGCAAGGGACTGCATCGGGTCATAGAGTATACGTTGTTTATTCCATCCGGAATCTAATTGGCTGTGTGTGCTCTCTCTCTATGGATCCACACCTCAAAGCTAGAAAGGATCGATCGAAAGACCCGGACCGTACCGGCCTCCCGCTTGGGATCTGGTTCCTGCAATCTCTGCGCGTTTCGTATGAGTGACTGCTGGCTCAGCTCACATGGAACTAAGCGCTTCTAGTCGGACTCGTCTTCGTAGTCTGAATATTCAGGCTGTTCATCTTCAGACTCTTCACCTTCAGGTTCTTCGTCTTCATATTCTTCGCCTTCAGATCCATCGTCTTCAGCTTCTTCGTCTTCAGATCCATCGCCTTCAGCTTCTTCGTCTTCAGTTCCCTCATCTCCCTCGTCTCCATCTCCCTCGTCTCCATCTCCAGGCTCTCCATCTCCAAGTTCTTCATCCTCAGATTCTTCATCTCCGTCCGGCTGGGTGAAACTGGCCATTTTCACTCTGGCAATACAATCGTTGCCCAAGCACCCGTGTCGGCAATAGAGCTCGAGAGCGTCAGGACCAAGAGTCTCGACCAATGCTCTGATGCTGTGAAGTGATTCCGCAATAACTTGTAGGCAATCTCTTTGAAAGTCGGTCCACTTTTTCTCCACGTAGTAACTTCCAATTCCTAAAAAAAAAGGGGTTAGTGGAGCCATATGGTTTCACAGGAGTAAGAAAGAAGGAGGGTGATTACTTACCTGCGGTCACGAAAAGTAAGACTATCCCGTTGCCACCAAACCAATCGATTACCGCCGACCACTTCTGCCCCGCATAGTACTCAGAAAGATGGCTAGAGATCGTCTGCTCTATCTCTGGCTTTGATACTGCGCCTGCCTTCTTACGGGCTAACTCCTCTAATATCGCTGTGTGGTCGAGTCGATGGCCATTGACAGTGGACTTGTATCCTCCAGCGACTTGTGTGTTTACTGACGAAAATAGCATGGTCTGGCCATAGGCCCGGTGAACCTTGCTGTCGACAGTATTTCTCTTGACATTCTCTAGTGCATCAAGGATCTCGCGAGGGTTGGACACATTCCAAGCAGCACGAGCCGTCAACTTTCCGCCTGCCATCTTTTCTCTGTTTTGCAGGTACTGATGCAGCTCGTGCTTAGTCTTGTAAAACTCTAGGAAGAGTTTCGGAAAACTCAATATCTTAGAGATTTCATCATCGATGCTAGAGTGTGGACGGGATTTCGAAGATTCCAGGGTGAGGAAATAGGTTCTGAAAGAGACCATGATGGTGGGAGTGCCCATTGTGAGCCCAATTTCGACGTCGTACTTGGTTGGCCCAAACACTGTGTCACCATCCTGGGGTCCGGGAACAAATGGAGATGCTACGCTCGAACCTTTGTTCTCCGTACGCTTCACGTTGAGGTATCCTTCCTCCGAGTCCTCGTTCTTGATCTTCCCATCCTTCTCTGAAGCTGAAGTGTGTAGAAAGGCCATCTTAGACCACTGCGAGCAGCCTTGGGGACTCGCTGTGTCACTTTTAACCTCCAACCGTGCTTTTTGGAGATTCTGTTTTTCAGCATGTCCCTAGGGTTCAGAGAATTAGTATCTAAATGCCTTTGTGAGAGCGTCTTGTGATCACAAACCTGCGCTATCAGTTCCGATTTCGTAATTTGCTGGCTAGGGGCAGCCGCTTCTTCGTTTGAATGAGTGATCTTGTTGCGCTTGGCATCCCTTTCATTGCGATTCATAGGCGCTGCCCTTTTTCTTGCAATCTGAGAACCTTTCCGAATACCCAAAGCATGACAACACTTTCGAGAGGCCGACTTCAACAGCCCATCCATTGCAGATGGCTCCCTTTCTGACAGGTATAAGACCAAGCTCTTGAGGCCGGAGCTTCTTGCTATCTTCTTGTCAAGTCGTGAGGACTTTTTCTCGACAATCTGACCGGCATAAATCATCACGCCTTTGGCCAGGTGATTCTCTTCGTGCGAGGGGGCCATGACAAGAGACTGATTTCAAGAATTCACTGGAGCGAATTAGCCGGCTTCTACATCATGAGCAAATGCTGATTGGGGATGACTCACGGCGATTTCACTGTGTAAGTTGAATTGCGAATGCTGGTATCCGTCGGACTCAAATCTGGAAGTCCTATGTCGTGAGAGCGATTTGTGCAACGAGATTGTAGGAGGAGAGCTTAGGTGGAAGATTGTTGGCAAACTCAGAGGTGACTAAGAAAGGCGAGGTGAGTATGAGACCAAGTAAGATATGAGAACCTCTAGTCTGTAATGAAAGTAGTGAGAGGTCAAAATCCAATGAGCAATAGAAAGAAAAGTAACGAGAAGCGAAGTATGTTCGGGTTTCTTGACGGACCAAGTCGGAATCTGAAGGACTGTGATGGAGGTAGTGAGGAAACAGCGATCCTTGGAGATCTGATGTGGTGTGATAGCAATGGTGAGAGATAAGCGTTCAGGATCCCGTGGGTGATTGTATATGGAAGATGGAAGCAAGATGGAAGGTTGTTCACTGTGGTGGGAGAAGAGTTGAAAGATGGACGTTCGAGGACCTGAGAATGGAAGAAGGCAGATGAGGCGGCAAACTAGCGCGAGACCAGACTAAATTCACTTCTGAGACATTTGAGCTCCCCGTTTCCAGATCAAGAGAGTCAACCCAAGTCATCATCTGCTAAGGTGGAATCGAATGTAGTGTTATCGAATCCTACCGGAACAGATTCGTGTCAGACGCTCGGGATCGGTTGAAATTCTTTTGACCGTTCGAGTGCTTTGTTCGAGTGATTGGTTACGAAAGGCGCGATTTGTATCAAGAAGGCGGAGCTTTGGTGTTGAGTATCATCGGCTTTCGATGTCAGCGTTGGCTATCAACCTAGTTTGCTGATTGGGTTCTATTAGAATTCTTCGCGACTGAAAGTGTGAATAAACCGCTCGGCATTGAGCATGACAGCAAAATATCATCACGAAATAATTTTTCCTGTGGTGTCGATATAGTTCAACAGCCAGACCACTAGCGATCAATGACTATCTCAACGATAGGTAGAGCCGCCAAAGGTGGAGGGCGTGAATCAGTATCTTTAGGTTGGATCCTGCTGTAATGCAGATTGGCGCCGTCAACCTTCATGATGCATCGCCCCTACGCAACGATTTCTGCACCTTGAAGTTCCAAAGTATCTTCTAGTAGCCAACATTGATCTCTGCTGGTGTCGTTGCATTTCTTGATGGTATTGGTAAAGCCAACTTCATTGAAGGCACGTGGTTGCTGGAGTGTAGTATGTTTGCTTCCTAAATCTCAGCAACCCCGTGCTGGATGTCAATATAGGTCAGCCAACCATCAAATGCTGCTATTTCATTTCCACCCAGCCCATAGGGCTATTCCCTCACCTGCTTTGTGCGCAAGGGCTCTGTATAAAATGAGAGCTACCACCCTATATACTGTCGCTTAGATAGGGTCTGGGGCTCGCCTAGGGGTATCACCATGGGCTGCCTGTATGCTCTCTTGGTGCCCTAGTCTGGCTTAGCCCCACCTGCCTTGCCAGTGGTCATGCTGTACACATATATGTGCCATGGGGTGCCACGATAGTCCCATGCGACAGAAACGCCGCAGGTTTTCACGGGGTGATATATCTCTCTAGAGCCTCAAAGGGGGACTGGAGGGTGCATTCGCATAGCTCTTGGATGACTGTTTGGAAGTGAAGAAGGCGCTGCAAACGTGCGATGGTGAAGCTCTGTGGGATTTCACACCCGGAGTCCTGGATCTCGCGCCGTAGCATGCGTTGCATGACGCCAGGTGTCCTGAGAGCAAAGTATGATATCTCGCTGCTACTTGCGAGCATGAGCAGGGAGACGATGGAATCGACTCGCCGACGTTCATGCCTTGCTCGTGGTTGCTTTCGAGGATGTAGTTCATGATCAAGTCCGGTCGATCGAATTTTAGCTTTGTGGTTCTTCGTTTTCTCCGGTTGGAATTTCCGCGCTCCTTTCCCTGGACAGAGCCGGGGAGTGCCCATCAGATTGGAGACCTCACGGGCAGGGAAACTTGGAATGCGAAGAGCAGTCTGCCCAATTTCAATGCCTCTACGAAAGACCGCTACCTATGGATGATTTTCGGCTCCTTCAAGGTAACGGAAGGACTCATTGAAGCAGAGTCCTCCGATGATGTCGGATGTAGCGGAATGGTACCACTGAACGATGTCTACTTTGTCCGTTCTCTCATCCATCTGGTCATGCAAGCGACTGACAGAGAAATCCGTGTATCTTTGTAAGAGATGGTCTTGGTCTCTCAAGGCCTTTTCAGAGAAGGCATGGCTAAGTGTTCATCGCTGCCGGGTGTGATCGTTGTTGGAAGGGTAGATTGTGATGTGTAAGATGATTGATTTTCTGCTACGAAGATTTTCCTATCTACTACCATATGCTAACCCCTAAGGGTTAAACCCTTGACCTTATTAACAAAAAAACAAATGCTACCCCCATAAGCATCCCCTTTTTGAATCGCTCGTTATCATGCGAAAACAATATAAAAATTAGACAACAAATTGTTATAGACGAGAGTCTAAATGATATTGTGCTTGAGATGATATTTAATAATTATAAATTAAGTGTATTATACAAGACGAACGCAAAGAGAAAAAAAATAAAATAATACTTTTTACGTTTAAATATTCTTTATAATTCGAGCGTTAAATCGAATGTGATTAACGCGATATTCAATTAATTAAAATGAAACGAATTTAATTATTTCAAATTAAGTTTTAAATAATTCGAATGAAAATAACATTCAAATAATTGAGATAAACATAACTTAAATTTTTTATAAACGTGTTTTCGAATCGTGATAATTTTTTTTTAAAATTCGAATTTTTATGAAAATCAAATTCGAGTAAAGAAAATAATTTTTTTTATTTTTATCGAAATAAACGAAAAATCCGATTTAATTCAACACAAATTTCAAAAATTTTTGTAAATAAAAATTTAAGTCGAGTTAATACGAAATGTGAATAAAAAAAGTGAAAATTCGAAAAATATGTTGAAAATTATTTTTTACATTCATTAAATGCATATTAAAATATTATTAAAATACGATCGATGAATATATATAAAAGCTTATATAATTAATAGAAAATTTTCGAAATGTATGCGATCGATTGCAAGATTTATAAAAACGATTTTATAATAAATTTTTTGATAACAATGTTTAAAATATGCTTTCGAAATCGATTTATAAAATCTTTAAACTTTTTTAAAATATAAATAAAATGTCCTTTTGATCGTTATTAAAATTTTTATTAATATCGAATTAAGAATTATTAAAATCTTTTTTAAATAATTCTCATATTGCAAATTTTTTAACTATGAGATTTTTAACGTAAAATGCGTTTATAATATCGATAATAATGCGTATATACTTAAAAGATTTAAATTTGAATGATTTATTATAATTAATTTATTTAATTTTATAATAAAGTTGTTCGCGAACGATTTTGAAATACAAAATTGCGTTTGTTTTATAATTTTTATATAAATTAATATTTACGATAAAGAAAAACACGAGTGAAAATAATATTTATTTTAGAAAAAATCATCTGCGATAAAACGCAAAAGATTTATATAAAAAATATCGTAATAATTTTAATTAATCGAAAATTTTAAACGATAAATATAAAAGTTTATAATTTTTATAATTTTGAAAAGTTCTTTAAATTTATTAAAAAGCTTTTTTATATAATCTTTTATAATTATGAAATATTTAACGTTTAATTAAATTTCATCGTTTTTTTTATATTTAAATTCGAATTAACGATATCGATTAATAAACTTCGCGTGTCAAATTTAAGCGAAGATTATTTATTTTTCGAAAATTTCGTTAATCTTGAGCATTTTATTTACGAAAATTTCAATTAATAATTAATGAAATTTATTAATAAACGAAATTGAATTATTATAAAATCTTAAAAGTTCAAAATTTAAATGTAAATTTTATTCGAAATTAATAAAAAAGAGATTAAATTTAATAATTTTGATGCGTGATTGTTAATAGCGAATTTTATAAAAGATAATTATTAATTTTAATTGTTTTATAAAAATAAAACGTAAATTTAAAAATATTATTTTAAAACAATATTAACTCGTTTCGTTTATTTATTAATTTTAAAATAAAAATTAATAAAGAGACGTATTTGAATATTAACGAAGTAATATAATTTAAATTAAAAATTAAATTCGAATTGAGTTTTTCGATCGAAAATGATGAAAATTGAAAATTTAAAATCTTTTTAAATTCAAAAATGAAATACATAAACGATTAATAAGATATTTATTTTATTTATAAAAATGTCTTTAATTATCTTAAATAAACAATTTATTATTATAAAAATATTAATATATTATCACTCGAAATGATCTTTGTTATTAAATAAAACGATAATAAAATTTATCGAAATGTTTACTCATCGTCGATCGAGTACTTTTAAAAATTTAAATAATTTATAATACTTATTTTAAATTTTTTTTATTCGAAAATAATTATGATAGTCGAATAAAACGTTTAACATCGTTCGAAAGATCGAATTATTAATAAATACGACGAACAATTTCGTATTATTTCGTTATCTCGAGATGTTTTATACTCGAAATTTCGTGAATGAAAATAAATATATTAAAACGTAAATTATTATTATCGAAAACGAATAATTTATTTTCTTAAAAATAAATGCGCTTACTTCGTTTTTTTAATTCGATAAAAAAAATTCTCTTTAATTTACGAGTATTTGTTTATAAAATTTCGAATTTTTTTAAAATTTATCTATTTTTTTGATAAACTTGTTCGAGCGTAGATTTTAAAATTATAATTTAATTAATTTCGTTTTTAAATTTTGATTCTTTATCATCGAGCGTATTTTTTGAAATAATTTAATTAATTTTAAAAACATTAATAAAGACGAGAAAAATGAATTTAAAATTGTTTTTAAAAATTGAAGATTTTAAATGTTTAAATTTTCGACTTTTAAAATAATTTATTATTAATATTAACGTCGATAATTTTTTTCGTTTTTAAAAAAATCTTTAAATTTACGAATTAAAACGTTTACGCGTCGATTTAAAATTTAAATTTATAAATGATTTTGAATTTAAATTTAAAAAGAAATTTAAATTAATGCGTTTAATAACGATTAAAAAGTTTAATAATTATAAAATATTTAAGATTTTTATAATCGAAAAGAACAATAACGAATTGTTTAATATTTTTTAATTTTAATCGTTATAATTTAAACGCGCGAATAATAAATAAAAGTTTTTTATTATAAATTTTATAATTATATTTCGCGAAAAGCATTTTAATTAAAAAATAAACGATTAATTTGAAATTTCATTTTTATCGTATTAAGATATAACGTTTACGATTATATAATTCGAAATATTAATTTTCATTACGATTTATTTTGTTAAATTAAAATATAATAAAATAAACGTCGAGATGAAAACGACTTTAAAATCATCGAAGATTTTTTAATATTTTTTAATTAATCGAATTAAAGAATTTATAGATTTAAAGAAATTTTAAATAAAATATCGATAAAATTTAATAGAATTTAAGAAATTTTAAACGTTTTTAATTATTTTAAATATAAATTAATCGAACACGACGAATTTTTTTTTATATTCATTTAAACATTTTTAATAATAATAATTAAATTAAAATGTTTTATTTTAATTATATTAAATAAGCATTTTTATAAGTCGATTTAAAATTTTACTTTTTTAAGACGTGTTGAAATAAAACGCATATATTTAATATATCTTTTTTTATTTTTATAACAAATTAAAATGTCGTCGATATAAATAATGTAAAAATTATCGAAATATTTATATAATATATTATTAATATAATTTTGAAAAGTGAAAAAAAAAATTTATAATTTATAATTTATAATTAAAGATTTATAAAAATTATATCGAATGCGAAAAATAGTTTTTTATTATTTATTTTCGATTATTCGTAATTTATTAAACGTTATTATAATATTTAAAATTATATAAACTTTTATTTTATAAATGCGCGAAAGAATTTTTTGAATTAAAAATAATGAATATCGATTTTTAATAATGATAACGTTAAAAGCGCGATATTTTATATAAAAATAAAATCTTTTATTAAACTTTCACGTAAAAAAACGAATAACGCTATTAAAAACGAATTTAAATAAATAAATTCTTTAATAAAATTATCGTCGAAATATTTTCTAATATTTTGAATTTATTTTAAAATATGTCGTATATGAAATCAAAGTTTGATTTTTTATTAAATATTAATAAAATTTTATAATTATTAAAATGATAAAAAGAAAATTTATCAATTTTCGTATAAGAAAAAATATCGAAAAAATCGTGATATTTCGAAAATACGATAATGAAAAAATTTAAATAAATTTTTTCATTTAAAGTCTTTTCGATATCGTGTATATTCGTTATAAAAAATTAAATTTGAGAATTTTTAATAAATTAAGCAAAAGAGGCGACGTTAATTATATAAATTTTTCAAAACTTTAACGTTAATAATTTCTAAATACGATTATAAATTTTTTTTTTAAATTCTTAAATGATAATTTTAAAAATTCTCGTTTTAAAAATTTTTAAATATTTAATTCGACGTTATTTTGCTTTGCGTTATAAAGTTTTTTTTTCGAATTTTTTTTTTTAAAAAGCGAGGCGCTAAAAATGAAAGATTTTAAAAAAAATTCAATAAGATTTTTCAAAAGAATCATCGAGATTGATTTCTCATCTTTGAATTTCGATAAACAAATTAACGTGTTTTTTTAAAAAGAAAATTGAATCGAAACTTAATATTTTTTCATTTAATTTAATTTTATAATCACATCGAAGTTTAAAAATTAATAATAAAAGATATAATTATTATAAACGATTTAAAATGTTTTAATATTTAAAATGAAATTATTATAATATAAATTATAAATTTAAATTAAGCAAATTAATTATCGAACTCTTAAAAATTTCGAAAGATTTTAAATAAAATTAAGAAATTTTTTTAGTTTGCGTATAAAAATTATTAATAAAAGTTTTAATATTAATATTAATATTAAATAAACTTTTAATTAAATATAAAATGTAAATTAAATTAAAAAAATATATATAAATAAAATGTTTTTCAAAATCAAATTTCGATTATTTAATATAAAATGATAATAATATTATTAAAATTCATTTTATACGTTTTTGAGCGCGATTATATTTAAAGATTATATATCTCTCGAATCGAAAGTGTTTGAAATTATAAAAAAACGTTTATTAAACAAAATAAAGTTTTACGTTTTTTAACGATTTTTTTTAAAAAATAATTAACGATAATGTGATTTATATAATCGTTATAAAAATAAAGATTATTATCGCGACGACGTTTTCGTTTCGTTTTATTAATGAAATCGCGAGAACTAATAAAGTAAAAGACTTGTTCGATAATAAATAAATTTATAATTATGTTATTATCGTTGATGTTACGATTAATTAAAACGTTAATAAAAATTGAAATAATAATAATGTCGAGACGTAATTTCTTAAAAGCGTAAGAAATTATTTATTATTATTTATTATTTATTCGATAATAAAGCTTTTTAAATTTTGCAAAGAAAAACGAATTTGCATTAATTAAAATTAAAAGAGATCGAAATTCGTTATTAAACTTTTTTTTGCGAACGAAACGTTAATTGATTTCGTCGAATTTAATATTATAAATGTGTGTTTCGAAATCGATTAAATAATAATAAAAATAATAATTCATTTATTTAAATTTTTAAATATAACGTTAAACAATCGCTTTTTAATTAAAATTATTAAAAATTATTTTATATATTTATAAAATTAAATTAAGATGCGAATAATAATTTTATTATTAAATTCAATAAAAGAAAAAACTCGCTTGATAACTTTTTTTAAAACGTTTTATAACATAAATAAAACGTTTAATTTTAATAAAATATTAATTCGCGTTATTATAATATTTGATCTTAAAAACGTAAAAAAACGTTTTTAAAATAATGAAATTTTTTTTATATAATTTAAAATCGAAAACTTTCGAATATCATTTAAAAATTTCGAAGAAATTAAAATTATTAAAAATAAAAAATAATTTGAAACGAAAATTCAAAAATTTAAAAATAATTTATAACTTCTCGAAGCGACGATGAATTTCGTCGAATTTCGTTTATTCGCGTTCGATTTAAGTTTATATTTAATTTATTTCGAATTATAAAACGCGTATTTAATTTTCGTTTATTTTATTTTTTTTAAATATTGAAAGTTAAATATAAAAGAAAACGAAGATTTATTCGAAATTAATTTTAAAAATTTATTGAATTTTTTTTATATTTTTGAAATTCATTTTAATACTAAATAAAACATTTTCGATTAAGATTTTTTCGATGTTTATGAAATTAAAAAATAAATTATTAAATTGAATTGAAAAGGCGTTAACAAAGGCGTTTAAAAGATTTTTAAATATGTTCGTTATTATTAATAACATTTCGAAGGTGTTAAAAATATTAAAATATCAAAAATATTATCGATTAAAAAATAATAATAATAGAAATAAACGTTTATAATATTATAAGCGAAAATATAAATAATATTATATTTAAAATAAAATTTTATAATTATAAATAAAATATATTATATAAAACGAACGTAAAAAAAAAAAAAGAAAAAGAAAAAGAATATTTTTTACGTTTAAATATTTTTCGTAATTCGAACGTTAAATCGAATATGATTAACGCGATATTTAATTAATTAAAACGAAACGAACTTAATCGTTTTAAATTAAGTTTAAGTAATTCGAGTGAAAATGACATTTGAGAAATTAAGATGAACATGATTTAAAATTCTTTATAAAAACGTATTTTCGAATCGTGATACAAATTTTCGTAAAAATAAATTATTATCACAAACGAAAGTTTAAATAATTTTTGTATTTATAATAATATTTCGAAATTATAAATTAAATATATTATATAAAACGAACGTAAAGAAAAAAAAAGAAAAAAGAAAACTTTTTACTTTCAAATATTTTTCGTAATTCGAACGTTAAATTAAATGCAATTAACGCGATATTCAATTAATTAAATTAAAATAAACTTAATCGTTTCAAATTGAAATTTAAATAATTCGAATGAAAATAACATTCGAATGATTGAGATAAATATAATTTAAGATTTTTTATAAAAACGTGTTTTCGAATCGTGATAATATTTTTTTTTAAGATTTAAATTTTTATAAAAATTTGAATCGAATAAAAAAAGTGAAAATTTTAAATTTTTTTTAAAATAAACGAAAATTTTAATTTCAATTTAACACGAATTTTAAAGTTTTGATAAATAAAATTTTAAATCGAATTAATGCGAAATGTGAATAAAAAGATTAAAAATTTGAAGAATATATTGAAAATTATTTTTTATATACATTAAATGTATTTTAAAATATAATTAAAATACGATCGATAAATATATATAAAAGTTTATATAATTAATAAAAAAAAATTCGAAATATATGCGATCGATTATAAGATTTATAAAAGTTATTTTATGTAATAAATTTTTTAATAATAATGTTTAAAATTCGTTTTCGAAATTAATTTATAAAGTTTTCGAACTTTTTTGAAATATAAATAAGTTATTTTTCGAATTATTATTAAAGTTTTTATCGATATCGAATTGCGAATCATCAAGATTTTTTTTAAATAATTTTCATATTGTCAATTTTTTAATCGTGAGATTTTTTGCGTAAAACACGTTTATAATATTAATGATAATGCGCATATACTTAAAAGATTCAAATTTAAATAATTTATCATAATTAATTTATTTGATTTTATAATAAAGTTGTTCGCGAACGATTCGAAAAAAAAATTACGTTTATTTCGTAATTTTTATATAAATTTATATATATTATAAAAAATATATAAATGAAAATAATATTTATTTTAAAAAAAAATTATTTGCGATCGAGTATGAAAGATTAATGTGAAAAATATCGTGATAATTTTAATTAATAAAAAGTTCGAAACGATAAATAAAAGAATTTATTATTTTTATAATTTTGAAAAATTCTTTCAATTTATTAAAAAGCTTTTTAATACGATTTTTTATAATTATAAATTTTTTAACATTCAATTAAACTTCATTATTTTTCTTATATTTAAATTCGAATTAACATTATTTATTAATAATTTTATATCTGAAACTTAAGCGAGAATTATTTATTTTTCGAAAATTTCGTTAATTTTAAACATTTTAATCGCGAAAGTTTCAATTAATAATTAATCGAATTCGTCGATAAATGCGATTAAATTATTATAAAATTTCGAAAACTTGAAATTTAATCGTGAGTTTTATTCGAAATTGATAAAAAGAATTAAAATTAAATAATTTTCAATGCGTAATTATATATAACAAATTATGTAAAAAGTAATTATTGAATTTAATTATTTTGCAAAAACGTAACATAAATTCGAAAATATTATTTTAAAACGACATTAAATTATTTTATCTAATCGTTAATTTTAAAATAAAAAATAATAAAGAAACGTATTTAAATATTAATAAATTAATATAATTTAAAATAAAAATTCGATTCGATTCGAATTTCGCGATCGAAAATGATGAAAATTAAAAAATTAAAGTTTTTTTAAATTTAAAAATAAAAGGCGCGAGCGATAAATAAGATATTTATTTTATTTATAAAATTATATTTAAATATTGTAAATAAAGAATTTATTATTATAAAAGTATTAATGCATTATCGTTCGAAAGAATTTAATTATTAAATAAAGCGATAATAAAATTTATTAAAATGTGTATTTATCGTCGATTAAATATTTTCAAAAATTTATATAATTTATAAAATTTATTTTAAAAGACCTTTAATCGAAAATAATTATAATAGTTTTAAATAAAACGTTTAATATTGTTTAAAAAATCAAATAATTAATAAATGTTATTAAAATTAATATAGAATTTAAGATTATATAAGTGTATATAACGAAAATAATAAGTTTATCGAATTATATAAAAGAGAGAACGATTATATATAACTTTTTAAATTACGTTAAAGTCGATAAAGTCGATAAAATTAAATAAGATATTAAAATATATAAAATACGCTTATAACATTATTCCTTTCTTCGAATAACGATAATCTTTATCGTTATAAATCGATGTAAATTCTTTTTATTATTAATGTTATTATTATAATATAATATTTATAAAAAACGCTCGCTATACATATTAAAAAATCGATAAAATAAAATCTTTTTAATATTTTAATAATATTCTTTTTTGATAACGACGACGACGACGATAATTTATATTAAAAATTTAATCGATAATTCATCGCGAATACGTTATTATAATGTTAAATAATTTTTATTTTAAAAACATTTAATAAAGAAATAAGTAAATAATAATTAAAAACGTAATTTGATATTTTGATAATATAATGTTCACTTGAAATTTAATATTTAAATTATAAAAATATCGTCAAATAATGCGATTTAATTAATTCGAGTAATTTCGAATCGTAAACGTTAAATTTTATTAAAACGTCGCATAATTTGATATAAATCTTTTAATGATTTTCTTTATTGAAAAATAAAGATATAAATTTATATAAATGTTTTCACGATAATAATGAAATCAATTAACGATATAATATGCTTTTAAATATCGTTTATATATATATTAATAAAATTGTTATATTTAATAAATTTTATATAATTAAATAATTACGTGATAAATGTTTAAACATTTAATTTTATAACGACGAAATATGAGATTTTAACAATCGAATTTAAATATTCGAAACGACATTTTTTATAATTAAATATTATATTATAATTAATTAAGAAATCAAAAATTTTATTTAATACGAGAATAATTCGTTTTTTTTTATTATAAAACTTTTTATAAAGATTTTACATAAATATAATAAAAAGCATATTTATAATACGTGTGATTATAAATTTAAAATGCGTTAATTTGAAAAATGCGTAACGCATTTTTATCGTTTAATAAAGAAATAAAAATAATAAAATAACTCGATATATAAAAGACAAAGTCATTTATAAAATAATTAATATTTTTAAAAAAATGTTTTCAACGTGAGTGAGCGTTAATAAATTAAATTTATAAAACGTTATATTTTTTGCAGCGAAGATAAATGTTATTATGATATGCGTAAAGTATTTTATTTTTATCTTTTTAATAACGATATTCGTCTTATTAAATTTCTTTTCAAAAATAAATAATAACATTAAATTTAGTTTATGAATTTTAATGCTTTTAATAAAAGATTATAAACATTTTTTGTTGCGAATATAATTATAAAATTTATTTTTAAAATCGAATATTTTCTCACAATACTTATAAGAGAATTTATCGCATATAATTATTTAATTATAATTTAATAATCGATTAATCGATGAAAATGAAATTGAATAAATGATATATTTATGATATTATTATTAATAAAACTATTACGAAATAATTTGCGAAGTATTTTATATGATTAATTTGAAATATAATCGAATAAATAATTCTTTTTTAAATTTAATTATTAATGTCTTTATACATTTAACGAGATTTAAATTTTTAAAATCTTTTTAATTTTAATATTATATATATATAACGTCGCGTAAACATTTTGAAAGTAATTATATAATGTTTACTTCGTAATATTAATTACGCGAAATTTAATTTACGAAAACGTTTATATTATAATATAAACGAAGTTTTAAAAAGTTATATTATAAAAATAAATTCAAAAAATCAATATTTTTCGATATAAAAACCCTTTTTCTAAAAAATTTAATGCTTTAAAAGAATTAATTTTAAAACATTTATCTAAATATTTAAGTAAATAATTTAAGATTTTTTAATCAAAAATATATATGCTAATGAAATAATTATGCATTTAAATAAGCGACTAACGTGTTTTATAAATACATTATCATATAACTTTCAATCAAAAAAATTTATATTTAAAATATAATACTTTATTTGAATTACGCTCGATTAAAATATAATTAAATTCAATTATAACGAAATTTTTAAATTGTGATATAAATAAATTATGTGATTATTAAATAAAAGTAGCGAGACGTTTTTCGTAAAAAAATATAATTATAATAAATCGATAATTTAATAAAAAGCTTTTCGAATTTAATGAAACAATGTTAAAGAGATTTTTAATAATTTAATTCTATGAAAACGATTTTAAAAAAAAAGATAATAATTTTTTATAAAATATAATTTCTTTATAAAATAAATATAAAAATAAATCGAATTAATAATTTAATAAAAAGATCGATATTGAAAAAACAGCGATAAAAAGATTTTTAAAATTTTAATATTATAAAAATAGGTTTAAGATGAGAAAAACATTAATTTTTTGTTTTTTAAATGTGAAAATTTAATGTGTTATTAAGATTTTAATAAAGGCTTTATTATAAACTTCGTGATGTTATTTCTTTCGAAAACGATAATAAAATTATTTCTTAATCGTTTAAATCGTCGTAAAAAACGTGTAAAATATCGAATATAATCTTTCGAATAAATGCGATTCGATGAAATGTTTAATTATTTCGTTATCGAATTGTTACGAAAAAGCGAAGCGGAGAAAGCTATCTTTAAAATAATTTAAAATATTCGTTTTTTATCCGTTTGAGATGCAACGAAAAATAAAAATATTATATTTTTTTTTTAAATAATGTAGTTTTTTAAAAGATTGACGTATAGTTAAAATAATATAATTTTTTAATAAAATTTTAATGTTTTAATAACGTTTCTTTCTTCGACGATGAAAACAATATCGATATCGTATTTATATATTTATTAACAATCTCGTCGCGAGCTTAATGTTATAACGTTATAAATTTTCAAAAATGAAAAAAATTGATATAAAAATAAATAAACAATGATTATAAACGCAATTAAATGTTTTGATATAATAATTATTTAAATTCAATATCGTGATTACGAAAAAATATAATAAATAAAATAATTTAACTTACTCGAGCGATTTCAAATCGCAGACGTTAAATTTTATTTAAATATCGCATATATTTTATTAAAATATTTATGTCTTTTTTTATAAAAATATCGAATACGAAATCGCGTAAACGTTTTAACGACGATAACGAGATTAATCAATAATATAATATATTTTCAAATATCGTTTATATATATGTTAACAATAATGTTATATTTGATAAATTTTATATAACGTTATTTTTGTTATTTAATAAACTTTTAAGTAATCGTTTTTAATAATAATCGAACGTATTTTTCAAATATAAAATAAATTCAAATCGTTTAAAAATAATATATTCAAGATTTTATCGAGTCGTATATTAATTTAATTAATCGTATAAAATGTTAAAAATGCGTTATATTATATCTCTTTTATTGTTAATATTAATATATATTAATTAATGAAAATCACGAATTTGAATTTTCGAATTCAAATTATATATTATTTCAACGATATTAAATATAATTATTTTCAACGAAATCAAATGTTAATAAATTTAATTAATATATTTATATTTATATTTCTTTTTTTACGCTAATTCGTTAATAAAAATTAATATATATTAAATAATCTTTATATTATATTAATGTTCAATCTCGTTTAATGCTTATTATTATATATATCTTTTATAATTATTTAATAATATTATCTTTTAAACATTTTATTAATTAACGTTTTAATTAATTTTCATTATATTTTATAAATTTTATATAAAATTCGAAAAATGATTATTCGACTTTTTGTTTAAAATTGTTAAATATATAATTATTCATTTTATATAAAATACGTAACGATGTTTCGTAAAAATCGCTAAATTGATTCAAAACATCGTTAATCGAAAAATATAAATTCGTAATTACGTTTCGACGTTTGTGCATTATGTGCTCGCAAACTTTTTTATTAAATTATGATATTACATAATTAATTTGAAATGCGTTAATAAAATAATGATTTTTATTAGAAAGAAACTTATCTTAAATTCGTAATTTTCAATTCTCGAATTTAAATTTATCGATATTATTAAAAATAAATGAATTTAATAATTTAAAATTAAATATATATTTAAACGATTATTTAAATCGTGATAAAAATAATAAAAGAGATTAATGTATTTTAATAAAAAATCGATGCGTTTTTAACGTTTTAAGATTTCGTAGCGAAGACGGAGAAGAAGATGCAATGTTATTAAATAATTTTTAATTTTACAATTTCTAATTTGAAACTTAAGTTTTCGATTAATTTTTTTAAAATAATCGACAAAGATTTTTAATAGATAAAGAGCGTTGCACGTGCGATATATATAATCGTAATAAATTAAAAAATGAATAACGATTATATAAATCTTCGTATATAAAATAAAGTTATTTATTATAAATAAATCATTTTTATAAAAAAACGTATTTTGATATTAATATAAAAAAAGTCATAATATATTATATAAAAATTTTGATATTTTTTGATGAAATGTTAAAAACAAATTTCTTAAATAATACTCTCAATAAAAATAAGTTTTATTAAATCAAAATTGTGAAATGTTTAATTTTTAATAAAAGATTAATGTGTTTAATCAAGATTATTGTAAGTTTCTTTACGAGAATAACATTAATCTCGTTTTTTAAATTAATCGAGTCGTCGTAAAAAATATAAATGTCTTAAATGAATATTTTTTTAATTATATTAAGTTTCGTTAAATGTTAATAAAATAATAATGAAATTAAATGAATATAATGCGAGCAAATTTAATAAAGCGAAGCGAAAAAGATTTTTTTTAAAATGTGATATAAAACTCGTTTTTTGATAGATCAAATTGCTATTAAAAATTTAAATAATGTAATATATATATTTTCGAACGATGTAAATTGCGATAAAGGTTTTTTTTAAATGTGAGATATTTATATAATAAAAAGATTTAACGTGTTATTTATCAAACTCGATCGTTTATTTCGAGTAATAATGAAAAACTCGTTACTTTTCTTCGTTAAATGAATATATAAAAAAGATTTATTATAATGTTAAAATTAATATAAAGTTTAAGATTATATAAATGTATATAAAAATAATAATAAGTTTATCGAATTATATAAAAGAAAAAACGATTATATATATTAAAATTAATATAAAGTTATATTATATAAATATATTAAATAAGATAACTAAGTGAAGAGAATATATATATATAAAAAAAAGACATTTATATGAAAATAAATATCTTTATTAAGTCACGTTAAGTTTAATCGAATAATGTTAAAAAGATATAATGTTAAAGAAAAGTTAACTTTATTAAAAATATAAAATACGTTTATAATATTATTTTTTTCTCTTAAAAAGCAATGTTTTAACATTATAAAAATTGAAAAAATGTGTTTATAATTTATCTTATATCTTTAAAACATTTAATTTATAATTATTTTCAATTGAAGAAAATTAACGATAATAATAATAATAATATATTATAAAAAGTTCGTTAATAGCATCGTCGATATTATAATATTACATTATTTTAAACGTTTAAAAATTGTGTGATTTAATAAATAATCAACGTTATAATCGTCGTCGAAGCATTTAAATGTTTAATATTATTTGATATTTCATATTTTGAGTGAAAAAAGAATCGTAAAAATTAAGCGATATAATTAAACGAGACTTTTCGAATCGAATCGAGTCGCAAACGCTAAACCTTATTTAAAATTTATATATATTTTAATAATATCTTGAATAGTTTTTTTTTATAAATTATTATATATATAATATCGAATAAAATTAATAATAACGATAACGAGATTTTAAAACGTTGTTAAAAAACTTTAAAAGATGTTTATAATGTGAATAACGAGGGCCGCGTATTCGTTTAAACCTTGAATCGATATATCGTTATTATCGATATCGATCGATTTTATCGTTATAAAAATGACGTGAAGACGCACGCACAATAATCGAAAAATATATATAATCGCCGTCGCTCATTATAACAACGACGACTATAAGAAAAAAAAAATGAGTTTTTTTTATAAATTAATCGCTAACTCAATCGATTATTTTAATTTATTTAAATATTTTTTATAAAAGTCTTTCATTACGTTTTTTACATTATCGAATTTATTTTTATTAATATTATATTAAATGAAATCTTTATTAACGTTTTCTCACTTAATTTTATATTTAAAATGATTTTATAATCTTTTTAAATTTAATATATTCTTAATTATTCATTTCTTTTTATCTTTAACGATGATAATTTTTAAAAAAAGATTTTTTTAATTAAATAATAAATTAAAAACGACGAGATTTAAAAATTTAAAATAAAAAACGTTATAAATTTTTATAATTTTAAATAATTTTAACTTATAAAAAGAATCGATAATAAATATAACTTTAAGTAAATCGAACATTTAATCGTTCAATTTTTTAAATAATTTATTTATAACGATGTTTTTGCTATTAAGAAAAACGAGATCGTCTTTTTTAAACGTTATATTTTTTTTATAACGATTAATTTGTTCGATTATCGCAAATTATGCTTTATTTAAATTATCGCGTATATAAACGAAAACGTTTTATATATAATCGATAATATTTTTTACTTTTATAATATTAAAACGTTTTCGAATAATAACGTAATTAA